>JAVDBV010049273.1:0-16459 GCA_032619315.1 Piper longum | reverse complement strand
CCACAACGCCGCTCTTCGCTAGCTGCCGCAATCCAGCGTCGTGGCGCCCGAACGGTGGCCGGGGCCGGTTGGGGTAGCACGGCGACGTTGCGTCGGGACTGGGCGGCGACGAGCGGTGGCGGCAACGACGGTGGCAGCGGCAATCCAAGGTGGTGGCAAGGGTTTGGGAGTGGAAAAATGTCGGAGGGAAAAGAAAAGGTTGGATGGAAAACTCGTAAATAAAACTTGACTCGACTCCGTCTCGAGTCAAGAATAATAACTAACGTGTATTAAATCCTTAAAAAAAATATAGAAAAATCGGAAAAAATCCCATAAAATAAAATAAACACACAACATCCAAATGTCATGCTCTATAACTATCAACCCACCCAATCTACCTCATAATGCATCCTGACGCAGTAAACGGCCTAAAACTATTTCTACGGTTACAAAAATAAAAAAAATCTAAAATCATCAACTGTATATTCTGATAACTCATTCTCTGCTCATTCATGACGTTATCATCACATACTCAGGTACACATGACCCTCACAGCTCATAAACGTGACCGGCATCGGCTTAATACACGTATTTTAAAACATACTCAACTTGGTCTGACGGCTGAACCGATTGGCTAACGACTATAGAACCGTGACTCGAATCACAGGTTTTACATGGCCTCTTTATTGTTGTTGTTGCTGGTGCTGGGGTGCGGGAATTGTAAGTCTCTATTGAGGAACTAGGAGTGTCAACTGTTGGCGCTCGCCCATTGGGCAGTATGTTGTTCTATGTGCTGGCTGACCGCAATTGTAGAATGCATTAGTGCCTGCTCAGCACTCGGCTGATCAATGTACTGGCTGACCGCAACTTTAGCATGCGTTCATGCCTGCTCTGCACTCACCTCCATGACGACGTTTACAAATCTAATAGAAAGGTGGTATGTTCTCCTAAACTCGGCCATCCACACGCCTCATAGAAATTGGTGATTCTGTTTGACATCTATTTTGCTCCTTGCTTTTGCTAATATGGCCTTGGATGTTGCTTCCTTTGGTCAAAGTCTCAACGACATTGAGTAGCTATAACTCGCTTTGCCTCACATGCAGCTCTCACAATATTGCCAAAGGTGGCAAACTTACTGTCCAAATAGGCAATCTGGATCTCATTATAGAGACCCTCGTAAAAATACTCTATCCTTCTTCTTTTAGTTGGAACTAAATCCAGTGCAAACCTTTATAGAACTCTGAATCTCGTCTCATATTGCATCACTGTCATGGGACCCTATTTTAGTGTCTAGGATTCCTACTCCTTTCTCATCTTAACATCTGGCGAAAAATACTTCGTATCGAACTCCACTCTAAATTCTTCCCAGGTGATGTCATGAGGTTGTCAGTGGGCAAACATGGAGCATATCATAAAATCTCATCATATTCTGGCTTCATCTTGGAATCCCTTGTAATGATATGAACTCGGTGCTGCGTTGAACGTGTCATGCTTCTGAATACACTGAGAGATGATGAGATCCACAAGAATGCTTCCTCTGCATCAATCTTTCAAAAGAATGATCTTCCACCATTTTTCATGAACTTTTCATACTGCCACAGTCCCAAATTCCTAGCATCAGCTGATCTGTTAGACCCTTCTCCTAGCTCATACTACAAAAAGTGTGGTCTTGTACTTGTTGGTACACTATCAAATCCTGTAGCTCCACTTCCACTTGTAGTTTGCCTGCTACCTGCTATTGTGAGTCCACTTACTTCTGGGCCCATTCTTGTCTGAAATGGGGTATAGAGAGGAGCTGTTGTTGGAGGAGTCCTCTGCTACAGTGGTGGAGGATTAGGTTGCGGTAGAGTGCCCTTGGGAACTACTAGCTCTCCTCGTGCCTCATCATCCACTATTCATCTCTTATCAACTATGGCTACCAAGAGGGCTATCTGTATGAGCTCTCTCCTAAACTTTTCTTGGTTTTTCTGCATTTGTATCTGAGCCTCAGCTAATATGGCAATCGTTTCATCTCTCTCCTATTGACTACTGCTATTGTGGTAACTTTCATGGTGATAACTCTCACAGTGTCAACTAACTGAGGATGGCACATTGGGCTCTCCTGGTGGCATGGTAGTCCTCAATCAGCAAGATGTTGTGTCACTAGGACCATGGCTGGGACTGTCATGTCTAGGCAATAGAGGGGGTGGGGCCCTAATTTTCGTTCTGCGAGTTTGTCTTACCATCCTAGTGGTATGCACTAACTTAAACATATTGTCACACCAATGATTGGTAAGAAAATCTGCAAACAAAAACAATAAAACAGAAATATACCTATCGACACAACTCAGAGCACTTTTGCACACATGTAACCTGTAATAGCATCTACCATCTTAATCAACCAAGGGCTCTGATACCAAGATTGTAACACCCCAATTCACTTCACCACAAACCAGACAAGAAATGTTACTGGCTACTGAACTGTTTGCTAATCTACTTAATTTATTCAAGCCAACTTGGATCTACCCTCAGCATCTTAAGATGCTGAAATAAACATTCAATGCATGGATGAGATGTTTAGGTTCTAACGTTGTTCTAAATAAAGGTTATGATATGTAATTCATACTCAAAACAAACACAAACTCATTAAAAGTTTTAAAAACAAGATTTTAATACAAAATGGACAAAGTCTCCCCAAAAAGTACAGAAGGGACCCATCAAGTCGACAACAAATGATATATATATATATATATATATATATATATATAACGATAAAAATTTAAAACAATACAATAACATTGTATTTTCACCTAGCATTCCCATCATAATCATTTTTAGCTTATTGCATCGAGGCTCAACCCCATTAACTTATACTGTTCAGTTCTATTCACAACAATATTCACATGCAAATCATTTCATAATTTTCATGCAATAATTCCTTTAATCAGACATCATATCATTTATTTACAATAAAATGCATAGCAGATTGTCACAATGCATTCTTATTTCATCTCGACAAGTATACATGTGTGCAAGTTTCATTTTTGCTCCTCTGCGGTCTCGACAGTGCTCAGTCATTTAGGTTCTCACATACATATAGAATACAAAAAAGTTAGTAGCGAGTATTACTGGTCCGAAAATTATTAATATTCAAACTGGCATAGGAGAGATGACTCTCTTGTTAAATAAAATCATTCATCTATACTTTTGCATTAGAAAGACTCATAACAGGACTAATCAGGAGCCGTCAGCCTTGGCTTGACAGTGTCCCATTCTAACTCGTCAGATGCCTCAACATTTTTAAACTATCCCAAACTTGGGAAAATCAATTATCCTAAAGCGCTCTACATCCTTCGTATAACTGCTTGCCCTGAGCACAATGACCGAGTACTCTTAGGCAGGCGCCTTCAGTACCGTTTGAATCCACAAGTCTTGACATGCATTACACTGCAGTACTTGTAATCCTCCACACTTCTGCAGATTTAAAGGACTCAAAATGTGTAGTTGTCAGGATCCCTTGGGAATGGAATGACCCACTTTGACTGGCATGTGCAACCACTTGTGGTGCGCGTAGGTGACTTTCCCTTATCTCATATGTCATTGGAAAATTGAGAAAACTATACATGCATAAGTCTGGGTAGGGATTAAAATATAGTAGGCCCAAAGGCATCATGATCTGGATCTGAGTTTTCTAAAACAAACTCAAGGGATCTCATACTCGAGGGTTATTAATATGAAAATTCGTATGACTAAATGGCCTATGCGGAGTGAGATACGATTAATCCACCACTCAACACGTCCCCGCTTACCTGTTCAATCAAATCATAATAGAGTGAGAAGGTCAAACTAAAAGCAAGTCCAAAACGGACTATGTAGAAGCTCCAATCATGTCCACACACCTAGGCAGCAAGCTCTTACTCCGTACCTACACATCAAATAAAAAAGCTAATGCCCACTATTTGAATGATGCATTCACACATCCTAAACAATACACTGATATCAAGCATTCACATCATGATTTCCTAATTTACATTGCAGTTAATTAACAATTCATACTTAACTTAACCAGTTCATTAGGATTTATTTCATATCATTGAAATCACACAAATTCATTTTAATTTACAATAAAAATATATTACTATGTCAATCAATCAAGTCATAGCATGTTGTGGTAATAATTATCAATTTTAAATAATTTGGTCTGAGTTAATTACACTTCGTGTCGTCGGCAATCATTGATGACTAGGGTTGTTGCTTGGTTTGGGACTCGAATTTAGCATCGAGGGACGTCCGATGTTCGATTGGCTTTGGCTGGAGGAATCTGACCAAAATCCGACGATTTTGGGTGAATTCAAGTAAATTTGCTTTTCCGGCAGTTTTTTGGCGGTTTCCGTTAGTTTCTGACGAGGTGGTCGGGGCTGTGGGTCGGTACTAGCTTGGCAACCTCGACATAGCCAAGGTGATGGCAAGGGCAACAGTGGCGGCGATGGTCTCTGGTGGCGACCATGGGTTGGTTACAGTCGCTCGGTCCCCCAATCGGCCTTGTGCTGAACTTTGGGGCAATGCACGGTGGGGAAAGTATATGGGGTCTAAGGGGTGGCAACAGTGGCATGGCAACGGTAGAGCAGTGACTGTATAAGAATTGATGTGCGGCTGGTTGTGGAGGCGAGGCGATGGCCGGATGCTGGAGGACGGCTCATTGGAGCTTTGGCGGCTTCGACGGGGTCAATTGGAGGAGGTGCAGTGACTGGAGGAGTCATTCGGGGTGGCGATTGGACAGTGGGGAGGAAACTTCGGGGTGAATGGTTTGGTGGCGATTTCATAACTAAAAATTGACTCAACTCCGATTTAAGTAAAAAATAATAACTAACTCTTAATAAATTCAAACAAATCTAGAAAAATATGGAAAAATACCATAAAATATAATACACTCAATAACATCAAACTGACATGTTCTATAATTGATAACTCACCCAAACTGCTATATAATGTGTTCTAATTCGTTATTCGGCCTAAGAATAATTCTACAATTAAATACATAAAAAAAAACTCCATGTTGTCATATAATTTGATAACTTTTTCTCATCTTTTTTTTGGTGTTTTTATCATATACTCGGGTACCCTTTACTTTCATCACTTATAAAGCATGGTCAGCCTCGGCTTAGCGCGCGTATCATGAAACTGATTATACTCTAATCGACTTGTTCGCTAATGTAAAAATCTGACTCGAGTCACTGGTTTAATACAAATACTTCAAGCTTTTATTAGGTAACCAACATTTAATCATAAAAGGACCGCTTATACAAAATATGCTTGAGATTTAGGTGACAAGATCTGAAAAAAAACCATCATGATTAATTGCAATAAGTCTTGTGTCTCCTCCAATCTAATCTCACTTCCTTCCTTGGATTACTACCTTTCTGCTAAAGCTGCACACCAAGCGAAGTCTTCTTTTTCCATATTGTATTGAATTCTTCGAATTGACTTCTGGTCTTCCATCTTTTTGTCATCTGAGCTCCTTCCTTCGCAAAGTCTTACTCTTTTATCAGCTTAAACTTCAACCTTTCAATCAATAGAGGTGTAGAGCATACGTTCTTCATTCCTTCGATGGAAGCAGGTGACACCTCCATGTCTTTGACCTTAACAATCTATACTTCCATTTCTTCATTTTACCTTTCTTCATCTAGCTTCTCCTTTCACTTTTGAGACTTCATTGGTGAAGATGAGTGGCTCACTATCATCAAATTAGCAGTTGGAGCTTTACACTTAATCTCGCTTTTGTCAAGCAACTCGTGGATCTTCTCCATCACATCTCGACATTTCACCGTAAGATGACTTAACCTCTGGTGAAATTGACAAAAACTTTCCTTCGTTTCATCCTCTGGTTTCGGTGGATTCTTCAATGTCCATAGTGTGATCTTTCCTTTGCTCTTCAACATGTCAAACCACCTCTTAGTATCTCCAATGTTGAAGGTGTAATCTTCAATATTCTTCCATTCATGTCGTTGTCGAGACTCTCGGGGTCTTGGACTTTAACTTTCATTCTTCATTTTCATTTACAATTTATTATCCATGTAACAAAGCTCGATGATTGCATTACTTGAGGCTCCTTCATTCTCTGTTGAAGCAAAAGTTTTGTTGAGTTCTTCATATATCAACATTCTTTTAAAAAATTCTTCAAATGTATTGCATTGTGCACCACTTAGTAACCATGCTGCTGATCCATCATTCATTGCACAAATATCCACAAGCTCTTTGATGTCTTGAGTCTTCTTTATTTGAGATGATAGGCTTTTGAATCTTTTCGCATATGTAGCAAAATTTTCACCTTGTCTCTCTCTGACATTGCCTTAAAGCTCAATCTTTATCGGAATCTCTATTAACTGAAAGTAGGTTGTGAATTTTTTGATGAGTTCTTCCTATGAGCTAATCAATCTATGTGGACGATTGTTGAACCATCTTCGTGCATTGACGTTGAGAGATACTGAAAATTGTTGTAACTTTAGGTTTTTATTCGTTTCAATTGTTCCACACTCAATCTCGAAGATTTTGATGTGATCTTCAGGGTTGTTGTCTCCAGGAATTTCGTGAAGGTTGAGCACTTGTACTTTTTAGGAAAAATTGCTGTGTAGACTTCATCAGCTAGTGGTCGAAGACGCTTGGTTGCTTCACTCGATTCTTTATCTTTCTTCCCGATCAGAGTAGTGATAAGTGCAGCTTGTGCATCCATGTTAGCTTTCAACTCTTCATAGTAAAGGTCTGACAATTGGGCTCTATTGGCATGGTTGACAATTGGGCTTGTGGCTGGTCTCCTGACGAAGTTGTAATAGGAACTGGCATTTGACTTGTTGGCAGTACCGCTGGGATGGGCAAAGTGGTTGCGATTAACGGTGGGAACACTATGGAAGCTAGTTGTTGGGAGCATGCATGGTCATACCACTGGTACGGGCATGACACCTGGTAGTATGGTATTTGTGGAAGCCATATAGAGTCAGGTAGCAAATAAGGCTTGCTCCTACTTGGTTGCTGTAGCTAGTTGTGTTGTGCTTGGTGGATGGACTCAGTACCTTAAATCAAAGGAAAACTTTTAATTTCATGAGAGACATTGGCTTGATCCCTCAATGTTGTAGCAATTGTTCTTATAGCTAGGAGTGATGTTGATACAATTAGATTTACGGAGGTCGAAGACATCTGTCTGGACTCCAGGGGTTTGTTCATTGTTGGACATTGTGTGGGATGGTCGTCTTATCATCTCGACGAGCTCCCGATTGCAGCACTAGTCCATTGCATCTTGATGAGCACTTGTTGCATCATATCCTCAATTTGTTGCATCAGCTCTTCACCTCGGCAGATCTCTCTTCAATTTTTTGATTTTGTACTTATCCTCCACATAGTTGATTTGTTGCCGTCAAAAGCACTTGTCTAGCTTTTGAAGGTTGGTTCATCTCCTCATTACTTTTTGGACTTTGATTGTTTTCTTCTTGTTTCAGCATGCTTCTTCTTGGAATAATTCTTTCTTCATTTCCCTCATTCAGCACTGCTTCAGAACAAACTTGCTACAATCTTTGCTAGTTAAAGCTGCTAGATTGGATAGTGTTTTTGATTCGTTAACTGAGGAACTAATTTGATCAGCAATAAAAAACCTATCGGTTCAAGGAGCTTCTCTCGATCCAATAATCTTAAAAGTTGCTTGATGTATCATGGAAGAACTGTCATCCTAATTCGGATTTTCTACATAAGAAGAAATCGAGACTTTTTCGCTTGTAGCCCTCTCTTACTCAAAATATGAATATAACCAATTGAGTCAGGATGCTACTGCACCACATTGTTTCTTGAAATTGAAATATAGGTGTGTCACATTTTGTGAATTACTTTTCACTCTCTCAAACTTACTTGATATGGTAGAATCAAATCTTAATATGATTTAAACCACAAGATTGGCTGGGTTTTGATGGCTCCTTGCCTGTGCCAACATAGTTGATAACTCACCAATTACCTCGTGGAGTCGAGAAAACTCTTGAATACTTAGAATGGAAAGTTAAGATTGATTGTTAAATGATGGATAACAAGTACCTTATTTAAGGAAATACTAGTCTACATTCATGGCTAAGAAACATTGATAACTGTTTGGACAACATTTAAATAAGCTCTGAGTTATGGTTGCTTGTTCTACATACCCTACAAGGAAAAGCAAACATTGAGGCATCATCGGATGCTAGGGCATCATACCCTACCCCCAGTCTTCATGTGGGTTCTTCAAGTGGTAAGAACCTTAAGCACCACCCACCCACATTCTCTGTACACACACGCAATTGCAACCAAATAGGTTTCGTGTGCTTAGATTTGCTCTTTGTAGTGTTTCAAGACTAGCGCATTATACAACCTATAGATGATGGTTAGCCTTCACCCTAAAGCTTATATGCTACACAATAATATAACAATCAAATAATTGACTAAACATATGTGTGAAAACAACATGTCATTGTAACCCAATCCAATCATACATGGTCCATAATAAATTCGGAGCTCATGCCTACAATACAGTTATCCATATGTTCAATGCATAGACATAATACTGGTCCCTTGCCACCACCACCAAGCAACCTGATCTGTGTACCTTGTCTGGTAATTACCAAGAGACCTCACATATATATAAATAAAAAAAAGTAAGTTTGATTACCGGTTCTAAATAACTATCGGTAAAAATAATACTAGCGAATAAGTATTTCATTACCTATGGGAACTTAGAAAATTTTAGACGTCTCACATGGGTGACATGCAAAATAATTAATTAGAAGAGCTGGCATGCAGCTTGACAAATATTTATAATAAGCTTATGCCCTCACAACCTCTATATAACACCCATCACGGTACTCAGGTGACAAAGGAACAATTAAGTTACTATCACAAATTCTAAAACTACACTACATTACGTGATACCCTCATACTTTTCACTACTTCAGGGTTTGAAGGAGGACTGGTGTGATTCATAATACTCCTATAAATAACTTTTGTCGTAAAATCGCAAACCCTCATACTTATACTAATTAGGCTTAAGTAGGGATTGTATAATAATATTTCTGGGGTTTATCTTTCAAAAACCATCAAGGTATCTTAGCCTTGCAGTTTTATTAACTTTGTGGAAAATATGGCTAAATGGCCCAACATTAAATGGATCTGATAAACCACCATCAACATCGGCCTTTGTCTAATACATGATTAAACTTGACACTTAAGGAGTCAAGTAGAGATGAAGTAAATGGAGAGCCCTACGGATTTGGATGAGTGAAGCTCATTGTCCTAGATCGATGAGCTCACCTTGCGTATCCTAGCATAACGATGGAGCCGAATCAGACTCAAATCAGATTGGCATGCATATCGAGGCAAAGCTTTTACATATACACAATATATAAGGCACTTAATTATCTTTATTATGCACTTAATGAAGTGTTAACCCTCATTAAGTGGTTTAATTATGGTTTGGCATTTCATGTACACTTAGTTGGAAAAGTTCAATTTCTTGGGTTTAATAAAATGGTCTTCGCCAGACAATTTTTCGGACGAGGCAAACAATGTCTCAATGGGCTAAAATTTGGACTATGGGCCCTGACACTCTAAGTCTTAAGGGGAAATTTTACCAAGTGCTAACCCATGGGCCAACATGGTAAACAAGGCTCACTAAGGTCGGGCTAAGGTGCTAGAAACAATGTTATTGGTCGTGTACCAAACTTGTTAAGGGTTGTTCATCAGCTTGGAGACTCAAAATGAGCCTCGGTTAATGGACCTAGGTAAAAACACCGTGCAATTGAGCTCAGTAAACTTTCAGGTCCAAACTATAAGGATTTAGGCTTGAGTGGGCATAAGGGTTGTTCATCGGCTTGGAGACTCAAAATGAGCCTCGGTTAATGGACCTAGGTAAAACACGTTGTGCGATTGAGCTCAGTAAACTTTCAGGTCGAAACTATTAGGATTTGAGCTTGAGTGGGCATAAGGGTTGTTCATCAGCTTGGAGACTCAAAATGAGCCTCTGTTAATGGACCTAGGTAAAACATACCAAGCAATTGAGCTCAGTAAACTTTCAGGTCGAAACTATTAGGATTTGGGCTTGAGTGGGCCTGGGACTAGAAGGTATTGGCCAAGCTATTTCTGGGGCTGGGTGGACCTATAGTGCTTGGAAAAATATTAACTAGTAATTCACTAAGCTAAATGCTCCCAAATTTGGATATGATGATACAAGGATACAACTTAAGGTGTATGAAATTTCATGCAATTTCATCACCATTAGACTAGAGTTTTATATTTTACATACGAAATCAAGGAACTAGAATTTCACCTTGCATTCCTACACATTCCATAATACCGACCAATCTAACCACCTATATAATTTTTAGTTGATTCCAAAACTTACAAATTTCTAGTAGACAACTAGGGAGGCATTATGTAATTTTTATAGATCTTATTAACAATTAGCTCACAACTGAGCACAATCACATAGTATGGTAACATAGACATACATCACAACAAGCTTGTCACACAATTAGGGGTTTTCTTCATGCCCTTTTAGTGGTTAGTTTAGTGAGATAATTTTTCTATGACCTACCAACACACAGAGGTAACACAATGTAAAAGATTGATCTCAAAAGATAAGCAAAACATGGAGTAACCATTGGGAAGCGGTCAGGTCATAGGGACCATGAAATATGTCATCCTTCCCCCAAGTTTGGGTTCCTTCCATTCATTTAGACATCATACCAGACAAAGTGAACAACATGAAAAGTGTAAACATAAGAGTAATGAGTGCAAAAAAACACTAATCATGCAAAGTCGATGTCTACAACACAAGATACAATTTTTTCTGGGGAAATAATGCATGTGCTTGGTTGCAGTACACTTAAAAATGCGCAACTATTTTTATACATGACCGAATGCGACGATTGTAAGTCCTATTCACTCCTAACAAGCATAACTATATGCAAACAAAATCAACTCAATGCATACGAGAACAAAAGCATGCAAATAAGACAAAAAAATTGCCAAAGAGGCCAAATGAGGGACTTTTACCTCAAAGGAGACCAAACGGAGGTCTCTTACGGCTTCCTACCCCAAGACGTATGACCCTAGGTGGTTAGGCTAGGGTAGGAGGAGTCTAGGAAGGGCTGGGAACATTTGGGAAGAAGGATGAAGGCAAGGGAAGGAAAGGGGAAAACAAAGCAAAGAGGAGAAAAGACTTGGAGTTTGGCCTCTATTTATAGCCAAAATTTTGAGCCAGCACAAGGATTCTCAGAGAGAGTCATTGCCTTGTGTTCTTGCAAGCATGACCACGGAAAGCTGAAAAACTAGGCACGTGAGCCAAGTAACATGAACCGGGCCACACGCCAACTCAGGTCAAAGTAAAGGCACAAGGGCGCTGGGTAGCACCATTGCACTGAGCAACAAAAAGGAGGGAATTTCAAATTTCTTGACGCAAGGGCGTGATGCAGCGCTTTTAGCCCTAATGTGAAACCCTAACCCTAAGAAAGCCAGTGCAAGGATGTGGGACACCAGCGTTGCTCCAGGCACAAACTTGTGCACTTAGGGTTTTCACCCAAAGTTGCTCAGGGTGACCTCAGGAACCACACTTCGGGCCCTGCAGGGGCTATGATCAATCGAGAGGGTTACAAACATATATCAAGCACACACTAGACACGCAAAGGACTCGGTCCTAACGTCTAGCTAGACATGACTCGATGAACCAAAATTAAAAAGGTCGGGTACAAACCGTCCAATGGGTATGGAAGCCGAAGGAGGCTAGGGTTGGGCAACCACATACCATACCATACACGAATCATGGTAACAAAAGCTGGATCCCACTAACCTGATTCGATTAATGATCGAACCGACTCAAAAACCCTCGGCCAAATGGCCCAGGTACATGACCCCCCTGTGTTGCAACTGAACTAAAAAGGAGCTCTGTCACCGGTGGTGATGCTTGCTCCCGTTGTCTTGCGAAGGGAGAGCCACCACCACACAAAAGACCCGCGTCTCTTTGCCAGAGTCCCAATGATGTTGAAGCCTAATCGCCACATTATTTTGCCAGGGAAAGGACTTGGTAGGGAGTGCTGCTGGAGTTCTCCTACCATGAAGTACTGCCAAGGAATTGTTGTCGCAAGGCTTGCTGAGGAGGAAACATTGTTGCCTTAAAGTTTTTGCCACTATCAGAATCGTATTTGTGCTGCCTTGCCAAGAGATTGAGGCTAGCCCAAGACAAAGACGTTGCTGACCTCGCTGTTTAAAGCCCAAAACCTTGCCACAGTAGCACCTTGTTGACTTAGATCAGGGCTCGTGCTGCATAGAAGAAGAGAAACGACGGGGCCTCGTGCTGAAAAGAATACAAACAAAAAACATGTGAAGACTTACTGTTTAAAGAAGACCATCATCCAAGAAAATCGAGCCACCGCCAAAGCCTTGGCTGTACGTGTCCTTGGAGTCCTACTATGCCTTGCCCATCATAAGCCTTTGCTATCACGAAGTCCCGCTGGTACAATGCAATTTTGTTGTCGAACAGAACCGTGACAAGGAGAAGTTGCATGGCCTGGACCCTTGAAACCAAAGCTTCCTTGTTGAGCTTCCCTCACCTATTCGTATTAAAAAACTTAATTGTCAATTTTTAGTTTTTCATTTATCACACTAATGGTTGGTGGTTCGTACACCGATATATGATTTTGTCATTTTCAATAAAAGTTTAATGAGGTGGCTTCTAAAATTCTACTTGTAAAACCCTGAAAAAAATAATTAGGTTATTTTATTTAGGGTTTTTGTAAATTTTAGAATGAACCATAAATATTATTTAATTAATTCTTGAAAAAAAACTAATATTATAAATCATTAATTTTGACCTTTAGCATATCAGTATAATGATATTTATAATATTTTTAGGATTTAACATCCATTCGTATTAACTTAATAATTACTTTTTGACTTTACGTTATCACGCAAATAACTTTTTGAATTCCACACATATTACTAAAATTTAATTTAGTGGCTTTTTGAATTCTACACTTATTCTTCTATATAAAGGAGAATTCTGTTGATTGTTAAATAAGACATCAACTTCAAAGTTGTGAACACATTTAAAGTGAATATTTTAGAGAAGTTTTATTCATATTAGGATCGTGTGTCATAATTGCGGGTATCTCATCACAATTCCAGGTTCGTATAATTACTTGAAATATTATATATTCCTTTTTGGAAGGCTTGGTCAGCTTGAGCCACATTCGACCACCATGCGTCAAGCCCAACCGGGGTAAAAAAATTGACTTAATCCGACACAGGGCAGCACCTTTAAAATTCTTGAAAGATTAAATACCTGCTACCAAAAGGGGTGATAAGGCGCAGTGGCGCAAGATGATTCATTATGCACGTGTGATACCGAGAGAGTGAGTCAATGACAAATATCGGTAACTATAGGCTGTGGGCCACGTAGCGTGTGTGCGCATACATGGGATTGTAGCTAGATGGGCGGCCACACTCCTAGCATATTAAGAGCTCGGCATAAGCTCATAATCATTAAAAGATGTAATTCAGTTGTTATGGAATATATTAATTATTTTTTGTAATTATATGACTTAGTGTTGTTATCACTATCGCGAAATTACCTCCGCAGGTATGAGCAAGGAAGGATAGGTAAAGTCGGGGCTGGAGGACTCTATTATTGAACTATTCTTTTATAGAGATTGTTTACATGGCAATGGGATTTTGGCTCGGTTCATGGGACTATTATTCCAAGCTTATATTATATTTGAAAATTATTAAAAATTAATAGGAAATTAATTTACGAGACATTTAGTTTCATATAGTAACACTTGGCCCTTGGCTCAAAACGGGCAGGTCATAACACTACTCATATTCTTCTATATAAAGGAATTCTGTTGATGTTAAATAGAACATCTTCTTAAGAGTTTTTTAGCACATTTGGCTCATAAAGGGAGAGTTTGGAGAAGTTTATCATCATCTCAAGTTGAAGTCGGGGTCGTAATCCAGGATGTGAGGTTGATCTAATTTTCTTTTGAGATGTATGTTATTTTCTCAATTTCTCATATCTCAAGAATTGTATCTTTCAGATCTTGTTATTGGTCTGATTTGGGTTAGAAGAGTTTTCTCAAATTTTATTTGATACTTCATTGTAAGAGATATCTTAATCAAAGTTGATCGAGTAGGTTGGTTTTCTTTTCTCTAGAATGGAGAAAGTTTTCATCCATTTTCTTTTATCTTGGTGTCTCCTATTCATCTGATATTTGTTTTCATTTTGTCTTGAGGGGAAATATTTTTTGGGTTGTTTCCGCTGCAATGTCTATTTCCCAACAAGCGGCATCAGAGCCTGGTTAGCTTTGGTTATTTTTTTTTTGTTTGTCTTGGTTTTGGGTAGTAACATTCTTTGTGTCAAGATGAATGATGAGAAATATGTTAAGATGGTTGACCTTAAGGGTAAGTCTAATTGGCATTATTGGAAAGGTCGTATGATTGATTATTTATTCACGAAGGATTTATATGATCCAACTCTTGGTCCTCCTGAGTCAACGAGTTCCAGTCCACCATTGAGTGCTACTCCGGTTTTGATTGATGAAGGGAAGGCTCCTTCGATTCCTCTTCCTCTACCTACTGCTAAGGCTGAGTCGAGTGTCACGACTGAATGGATCAAGATGGACAGAAAATGCATGGCTTTGATGGGACAATGGTTAAAACAGAACGTATATAACCATGTGATAGGAACAAAGATAGCCAAAGAGCTTTGGGATAAGCTATTGTATATGTATGAGAGAGACAATGGTCAAAAGGTTGATGAGTCTTCTGTATAAGGATGGGACAGAAGTCAGTGACTACATCAATGAGATGCAATGTATATTAACTCAATTATCTAGTTTGAATATGCCTCTTGATGATGTTTGAAAAGCTTGTCTATTTTTGAATACTTTACCGGAGTCTTGGAAATGTTTAGTTATTTCTTTGAATAATTCTGACAAGCAAGTAACTTTTGATATGGTTTTAAGTTGTCTTTTGAGTGAAGAAGTGAGAAGGAAAACACAACAGGTAACCTTCTCTAATTCATCTCAATATTTGGTTTCTGAATTTAGTTCTCAAGGAAGATCAAAGAGTAGGAATCCAAGTGGAAGAGATAAGAATAGAGGAAGGTGTAAATCCAGAAATAAGACATTCAAGTGTTTTTATTGTGATAAAGCCAGCCATAAGAAGTATAACTATTACAAATATAAGAAATATCTAAGAAATGGTAAGGTGCTTGACAGTAAGAGTGAAGATAATAAGGCTGCCAATGTTGTAATAGAAGATATACTAATCATACTTGATGATGGAAATGGTTGTCTGACAACTAATGATGATATTAGTTGGGTGATTGATTCTAGCACATTGTTTCATGCTACCCCGTTTAGAGATTTCTTCAACACCTATGTGACAGTTGATCTAGGTGTGGTGAAGATGGGCAACAATGAGACTTCTGAAATTGTTGGTCATGGTGATGTGCATATTGTGACCGATTCTGGTTGCAAACTTGTTTTAGAAAATGTGCATCATATTCCTGATTTAAGGTTGAATTTGATGTCAACAGGTGTGCTTCATGATGAGGGCTATGTTTCACAAATTTCAAATGGCTTATGGAAATTGGTGAAAGGTTCTCTAGTGGTTGCTAAAGAGAAGAAGTGTGGTGGTCTTTATAAGACTACATCTAGTCTAGTTTATAGGGAGGTTAATGTTTCCTCTACTACTCTCATAGCTGATTTGTGACGTATAAGGTTGGGACACATGTGTAAAAAGGGGCTAGAATTTTTGAAGAAGAAGAATTATCTTCGACAACTTGATCGGACAACACTAAGCTCTTGTGATTATTGTTTGGTTGGAAAACAACGTAGGGCTTCTTTTATATCCACTGGCAAAAGGAAGACACAAATACTTGAACTTGTGCATTATGATGATTGTGGTTCAATAGAGATAAAGCCTCTTGATGGATCCTCTTATTTTGTCACTTTTATTGATGATACTTCAAGGAAGGTATGGTGTTACTATTTGAAGAACAAAAGTAATGTGTTTAATACTTTTAATACTTTCAAATCATTTCATGATCTTGTAGAGAGAGAAACAGGGAAGACAATGAAATGTTTGAGAAGTGATAATGGAAGTCAGTAATGTTCTAATGAGTTTCAGGTTTATTGTGACAAACATAGCATTCGGCATGAGAAGATTGTTCCTTATACTCCACAATTAAATGGAGTGACCGAGAGAATGAACAGAACAATTCAAGAAAGGCTTAGGTATATACTTTCTACAACAAAATTACCTAAAGGATTTTGGGCTGAAGCTGTTTGTACTGGTTGTTATTTAATTAATAGGTCTCCTACACTTGCTTTAGTTGGAGATGTTTCAGAAAAAGTTTGGACTAGTAAGAAGGTAAAATACACTCATTTAAGGGTGTTTGGTTGTAAAGCCTTTGTACATATGCCAAAGGAACTAA
>JAVDBV010049272.1:0-25577 GCA_032619315.1 Piper longum | reverse complement strand
GCGTTCTCCGGCAGCCGGAAGCGTCGGAGGAACTTGCCGCTGCTCCTCTCGATACGGTACCACTTATCCGTCTTCTCCTCGTGCTCCCCGCTCCTCTCCCCACTGATCTGGAGGACCCTTCCATCCTCCACCTCCACCTTCACCTCCTCCTTCTTCAACCCAGGGAGGTCGACCTTGAAGACATGAGCTTCCGGGGTCTCCTTCCAGTCGACCCTGGTATTGACGATCTGGGCAGCTTCGTTGGTGTGCTGGCCGCTCGTCAGAGCTCCGGTGAAGGGGAAGCCGTGGAAAGGATCCCAGACGTCCAAAGAGAAAGGGTCGAAGACGTTGGAGCGTTGGCCACCAAAGAAGCTTGGGGGATGAGCGCCATCGTTTGTCGTATGAAAGAGCTAAATATTGAGAGGAAACTCGTATTTGATGAATGGCTGAGCAGGGAAGAGAGGTATAAATAAGGAGAAAAGAGGTTGAAGACGCTTCCAGAGTCCAGAGTTGGATATAGACCGTCGAGAGGAGATGATGTGTGAGAAAGATAGGCAGGTTCATGAAAGCTCTACTAGTTTCCACAACTTTCCCAACTTTGTCTGGATTACCGGTCAAGCATTTTTTTGTTACCAATGTATTTTTAAATTTTGGATATATATATATATATATATATATATAATTATATTATATGTTCTTATTAAAATTTGTTTTAAATTAAATTAATTTATTAAAATTAAAATTAATCTGTCATTAATATTTAAGATTATTATTGATAAATATATATAGATATTATTTTTGTAAATTTTAATTTATAATAAATTAAATTAAGATTATAAAAAATAAGAATAAATACGGTTATGATCTTTAAATTCGATAGTAATTTTTTTTTAATATCACATCGTTTAGAAACTATATTTTAAAAAATTGATGTTGAAGGAAGAACAAAACTTAAAAAAGATATAAAGAATGTATTATTTTTTTTATAATTTAACATGAAGAAGATGAAAAATGTATTATTTTGATATTTTTTTATATGTATAATTTTCTTAAGTTCAATATACGATAAGTGATATCAGACCATTTTCATATTAGATTATTTAGGATTAATTTAATTTTTTTAATTTTGGATTAAGATTTAGAAAAAAATAGATCTCAAAATAAAATTTTATTTAAAATATATAATTTCATATTACTTTTAGATTTAATAATTCAGAATTTCAAAATAATAGTAGTTTATAAGAGTGAACGAATTGATATAGTCTTCAACAAATTGGGAGTACTCCAAATTCGGTACTAATTATATTCATTCTCACAAATGTGGGAAAAGAAAATATAAGAAACTTGTATATGGGATATTTATTCTAAAATCAAAGCCCTTTTTTTATAAAATATCAATTGAGGAAAATAAGCTTACAAAAAGAAAAAAAATTATAATTTTTAAAATTTTCAAATAAAGATGTTTTATAATCTTTTTGAGTTTTATGTTATTTATATTTAAAATTATTAAATTCAAATTATATTTCAATTATAAGTAATATTTTAGAAGTTTTTAGTTACTACAATTTACTACCAAAGTAACTTCTTTTGAAGAAATTAATTTATTTTAAAATATTGAGACGATTGTGGGTATATGATTCATGTGAATATTAATTAAACCAAATGAAGGTTAATATTTGACAAAGTTATATGTACATTTGAGGTAATAAATATGGAATAATTATTAAGATTCCATTAAATAATAAATTAATCTAAAGATAGATTTTTTATTTGATAGGATTTATTTTCCATAGTTAATTATTGTACTAAAAGTACAACTTACAAATTAAAAAACTAAATATTAATATTATGTTAGGTATCTTTTGATGGGATTTATTATTGTTTGAACTATTAATCTTATTATGTGAATTTTATTTTGTTATATTTTTAGTTAATCAGTCTACGTTTAATTCTAATGCTTAAAGATAATTTTAAGGATTAGAAAGATAGCGTAATGATCGTTTTTGGTTGCATGGATCTTGACCTTGTGTTAAAGACTGAACAACTTGTTTATCTTATGGACAAAAGTTCCATTGAGGAAAAACGGAACATTAAAAAGTGAGAACATTTAAATCGTATGAGTTTTATGATTATGAAGCTCTTAATGGGATTCAAGAGACTTTCAAGGGTGATGTGTCTAAAAGGTTACTACAGCCACTCAGTTTTTTAAAAAAATTAAAAAGCATTTTGTAAAAAATTATAAGGCTGAAACAAGTACGCTTTTGTCGAACTTGATTTTAATGAAGTTTTAAGACAAAACATGCATAAGAGGGTACATCTTAGAGATGTCAAATATTGCTTCAAAACTAAAAGCACTAAAGTTATATATATCTGAGGATTTGCTTTTGCATTTTATTTTAATTTCTCTTCCGGCACAATTTACTCAATTCAGGGTCAATTTCAACTGCCCAATAGATAAATGGACTCTTAGTAACCTCATTTCTTATTGTGTCTAATAAGAAGAAAGGTTGAAGCAAGAGCAAGTTGAAAATACTCATTTGGCCAGTACATATAAGGACAAAAATAAGAAAAGAAAGAAAACTAAGGAAGCTAGTAATGGTTGTCACAAGCCACAGCAAAAGAACGAAAATCAGACTTCTTGTTATTTCTTTTGTGGTAAACCTGGACATATGAAAATAGAATACACTAAATATCACGTTTGACGTGTAAAGAAAGGTCCATTACTTAATTTTGTTTGTTCTGAGGCTAATTTACCTCTAATGCCAATACACATTTGGTGGCTAGATTTGGGTGCTACTACTCACATAAGTGTGTCAATACATGGTTGTTTGTGTTGCCGAAAGCCAAATGATGCTAAAAGATTCATCTATGTGGATGATGACAAATCAATTGTAGTTGAAGCAATAGGGACTTTTAGATTATTATTAAAAATAGGATATTATTTATATTTAAAAGAGACATATGTAGTACCGTCTTTTAGACGAAATTTTGTTTCTATTTCTATGTTGGACAAATTTGGTTACTTTTTTTATGTAGAAATAATAAGTTTTATTTTTTTTAAAAATTTGAATATTGGGGGTATGGGTTCCTTATCTTTTTATAATAATCTATATTTACGTGATACTATTGCTTCTTTTAATGAAACTTTACATGTATCTGGAAAAAAAAATTAACAAATAAGAATTTTGTTTCACTCTCGTACAAGCATTTAAGACATATTTCTAAACAAAGAATTGAACGACTTATATTAGATGGAATTCATGATTCTCATAATTTATCAGATTTTGAAGTCCTTGCTAAGGGCATTAAAGGAAAACAAGCAAATATAATGAGACTATGTACCAATAGATCTTCAAGCGTCTTAGAACTAATACATACGGATATTTGTGTTTCATTTCCTATGGCTTCTTGGAATGACCAACAATATTTTATTACGTTCATAGACGATTATTTTCGTTATGGTTACCTTTTTTCTCATTCGTGAGCAGTCTCAAACATTCAACGTGTTTAAGGCATATAAGCCTGAAGTTGACAACCAACTTGACAAAACTATTAAGGCAATCAAATCTAACTATAGTGATGAATATTATGGTAGACATGATGGATCGGGTTTACAACGTCCAAGATCATTTGCTAAATTCCTAGAAGACTATAGAATCGATATCAGGTACTCCTAGCATGAATGGTGTTGTTGAGAAACAAAATCAAACATTAAAAGGCATGATGAGAAGTATGATTGGTCATACTACTTTACCTGGTTCACTCTGGGGTAAGCACTAAAGACACTAGTATATCTTCTTAATAGAGCACCAACAAAGGCAACAGTTAAGACTCCTTCTGAATTGTAGATTGGAAAAGGCCCAATATTAAACATTTACGTATTTGGGGTTGTCCAGCTGAAGTAATGCCTTATAGACCAAATAAAAGGAAAGTGGACTCAAGAACATTTAGCAGCTACTTTGTTAGGTACTTTAAACGGTTTAGACGATTTTAATGATTCTACAACAAGGTCAGTCTTTGAGATAAGAAATGTCAAGTTCTTTGAAGATGTTATGTTTGGAGGGGGAATAAAGTTAGAGAATGTGTCTTTGAAAAAGAATATGTTTCTCTTCAAATAATTATTTTTTAACAATAATTAGGATTATATTGTAGATGTTGTTCAAGAAATAATACTAGAATTACAAGACGATGTCAAGAATCTTCCAAATCACAATCATCAAGTTATACCTAAAGAGAAAACTCAATAGCCTAAAGAGTAAAGCCATTGCGGAGATCCACAAGAGAAAAGAGAAACGCAATTTCAGACGATTATATCATTTTTCTCCAAGAACATGATGATAACATTGGAATGGTAGATGATGATCCAATCAACTTTCTTCAAGCCGTGAATAGTTCTAATTCTCAAAGTGGATTGATGTCAAGAACGAATAGATGATGTCCATGAAAGTTAATAACGTTTGGGATCTTGTCTCATTGCATGAAGGTGTAAAACTTATTTGTTGTAAATGGATATTTAAAACCAAGAGGCATTCGAAAGGTGATGTAGAAAGATGTAAGACTTGTCTTTTTGCAAACGGCTTTACTCAAAAGGAAAGCATCGATTATAACGAGATTTTCTCTCTAATTTCATCCAAGAACTTAATCAAAATAATTATAGCAATAGTGGCACATTTTGATCTTTAGTTACATCTGATGGATGTAAAAACTGTGTTTCTAAATGGTAACATTGATGAAATAATTTATATGGTGCAAAAAGAAAACTTTGTATCGGGAGATTCAAAGAATATGGTTTGCAAATTAAAGAAATCCATCTATGGACTTAAGCAAGCTTCTCGACAATGGTATCACAAATTTCATCAAGTTATTCTCTCGATCGACTTTGAGATGAATGTAATAGATGATTGTATATATCATAAGTGTAGTGGGAGTAAGTATATTTTTCTGATTTTATACATTGATGATATATTGCTTGCAAGCAATGATATACATTTTTTGCATGAAACCAAGAGATTTTTATCAAAGAAATTTGAAATAAAAGAACTTGAAAATGCGTCTTTTGTATTAGGAATTCAAATACATCAGGATCGCTCTCGATGTATACTCGGATTATCAAAAAAGACTTATATAGAAAAAAGTTCTTAAGAGATTTGGCATGCAAAGTTGTAAACCAGGAGATACCCCTATTTCTAAAGGAGACAAATTTAGTCTCAATCATTGCCCTAAAAATAACATAAAAGGAAAGGAAATGCAAAAGATTCCCTATGCTTTAACAGTGGGAAGTCTTATGTATGCTCAAGTATGTACACATCCAGATCTTGCGTATATTGTTAGAATGGTGGGCAGATATTTAAGTAATCTGGGATTGGATCATTGGATAGCAGCTAAAAAGGCATGAGGTATCTTCAAAGAACAAAACATTACATGCTTACATATCGGAAGTCAGATCAACTTGAGGTCATTGGTTATTCTAATTCCGATTTTGCTCGATGTCAAGATAGTTGTCGATCCCCTTCTGGCTATGTCTACCTGATTGCTGGAAGAGCTATAATTTGGAAGAGTGCTAAGCAGACATTCATAGCTTCTTCCACCATGGTAACTGAATTCATAGCCTGTTATGAGACATCCAATAATGGAATATGTTGTGGAATTATGTCATGGACTGCACATTGTTGATAATTTTGAAAGACCACTTAAGTTAATTTTTGATAATCAGTCTATAATATTATATTTAAATAACAACAAGAGCTCATCTAAATCAAAACATATAGAGATCAAGTTCCTTGTTGTGAAAGAAAGAGTTCAGAGTAATAAAGTTTCTATAGAGCATATAGGGACAAACTCCATGGTTGCATATCCTCTTACTAAAAGTTTACCGCCTAGTGTCTTTAATAAGCATGTTGCTTATCTGGTGTTGTATCATTTGATAATATTACTTTAGTGGGAGTTTTGTTTTTTTTTTTATGTTAATTGCAGTATATGGTTTATATTTCACTCCATTTTGGTGATCTAATAAAATTGGACCAGTTGAAAATAGGCTTGTTTGGATCAAATTACATACAATTTTCATCCTACAGATCCATACTTGATCTATGTCATTTAATTATATTGATGTATGTGACCATGGTCAGATTTAGTTACGATATATATAAGAAAATCGCTTTTATCCTATATTAACATAATTAATGAACGAAATTGTTATTTTTAGAATAATAGCGTATGTTATTTTGGAACTCATTAGGTTATATGGTGATATACAATTATCTTTATATATATAGTCAAAGTGGGAGATTATTTGATTGTGGACATATATATACATGTATATATAATTGTATCATATGCTATTATTAAGGTTTGACCTGAATTAAATTAATCTATTAAAGTTAAGATTGTATCATATGCTATTATCCTATTTTTGTAATTTTAAATTTATGAAGGGCTAAACTTGATTTATGAAAAATAAGGACAAATATTGTTATAGTCTCCAAATTCGCCCGGAGTTTTTCTTTCTGGTACTCCATTATCTAGAAACTTTGGTTTGGAGAAGTGGTATTGAATTTGGTAAATCAAAACCTAAAAAATTGAAAACCGTTTTCCTCTTATAGATACAGATACACTTTCGTTATTAAATTTTATTTTCTTAATGATTTAATATAAAGAAGATAAAGAAGGTATTCTTTTGGTATTTCTTTTATTTATATAATTTGGTTAAGTTAAATATGCAATAGGTATATGTGTTGATTGATATAAATAATTGCTAAAAATTAGAAAAACTAATTAGGACGATGCCGCACCGTACAAATTTGATCATCTTTAATTTTATAATTTTTTTTTTAATAATTAGATAAATTATAATAATTTAATGTCTTATAGTCAAATTTTAATTGATTTTAATTTTGAAAATATATTTTAAAAAAAAAATAATGTAAAATCAAACAATTGTCACTATGGGCTCTAAATTATGTGAAAAATATTAATTTATCACTCTTTTTATCACAACTGAGAGTTGCTGCCCCTAATTATTTTTCACAAAGCAAGCCTTGTCAAAATATTTTGACTTGATAAATTGTGTTAAAGTTGAGTTAAATTTTGACACAACATTTGTCACAGTCACATTGTGTTTTGATAAAAAAGTTAGTGTTTGATGTTGGGTTGATCACATGGAGTTGTGTCAAATTATTGTATCAAATATTTCAGGGATATCTCTTGTTCGAATATCTCTGGGTATTAAATATGCTGGGATAAATTGTTTTATCAAATATTTTAATAGTCATTTGTGGTTTATCGTGACAAATAATTTGATAGAGAACAACCATTCCAAACTATGGCAAATTTGACCGACAAAATAGTAATGTCGGAAAGCTAGTTATTGTCATTTTCACAAATGTGGGTAAGGAAAATATAATAAATTTGATGATGGGATATTTATAATCAAATCAAGGTTCACTTTTGGTAAAACATCAAATGAGGAAAATAATATTACAAAAAGGAAAATATTATAATTTCAAAAATTTCTAAGTAAAGAAATTTTTATAACCTTTTTTAGTTTTATGTTATTTATATTTGGGATTATTAAATTCAAATTATGGTTTAGTTATAATTAATATTTTACAATTTATTAATTACTATAATATACTACCAAAGTAGTCTCTTTTGTAAAAATTGATTTATTTTAAAATATTAAGACTGTTGTAGATTCATGTAAATATTAATCAGCTCAAAGGAAAGTTAATATTTTAGAGATTTATACGCATTTGTGCTTCATGTGAATAATAAATTAGTCCAAAAATAGATTTATTATTTGACAAGATTTATTTTTCATATTTAATTACTGCACTAAGAGTATCACTTATAAATTAATATTTCTATCGAAACACTATATATTAATGTTGTGCTATATATCTTTAGATGAGATTTATCATTGTTTGAATTATTAATTTTATTACGTGCACATTATTTTGTTCTATTTTGAATTAATCAATCTACTTCTATGATTTCTGCTAGCATCAATTCAGTTCTAATGCTTAAAGATTATTTTAAGGATTGAAAAAAAAGTGTGATGATCCTTCTTGGCTTCATGGATCTTGACCTTGCGTTAAAGGACTAAACAACCTGCTCCTCTTAAAGGAAAAAGTTCCATTAAGAAAACACGAGACATTGATAAGTGGGAACGTTCAAATCGTATGATATGATCATGAAGCGTGGGATTCTAGAGACCTTAAGGGGCGATATGTCTGAGAAGGTTACTACAGCCACTGAGTTTTTAAAGAAATTCAAAAGCGTTTTGTAAAAAATGATAAGGCTGAAACAAGTATGCTTTTGTCAAACTTGATTTAAATGATGTTTAAAAGCAAAACAAGCATAAGAGTGTACATGTTAGAGATGTCAATTATTGATTCAAAACTAAAAGCATAAAAGTTAGAGCTATCAGAGGATTTTCTCGCGCATTTAGTTTTAATTTCTCTTCTTGCACAATTTAGTCAATTCAAGGTCAGTTAAAATTGCCAAAGGGACAAATGGACTCTTAATGAGCTCATTTCTTATTGTGTCCAAGAAGAAAAAGGTTGAAGCAAGAACAGGCTGAAAGTGCTCACTTGGTTAGTACCTATGATGACAAAAATAATAAAAGAAAGAGAGCTAAGGAAGCTAGTAATGGTTCTCACAAGCAACAGTAAAAGAAAGAAAATCAGGCTTCTTGTTGTTTCTTTTGTGTTAAACCTGCACATA
The DNA here is from genome assembly GCA_032619315.1 of Piper longum. Classification (NCBI taxonomy): domain Eukaryota; kingdom Viridiplantae; phylum Streptophyta; class Magnoliopsida; order Piperales; family Piperaceae; genus Piper; species Piper longum. The sequence goes on along the minus strand of JAVDBV010049272.1, from coordinate 16,874 downwards.
TGAAGAAGGAATGCACTCAGTATCACGCTTGGCATATAAAGAAAGATTCATTTCTTAATTTTGTTTGTTCTGAGGTTAGTTTAGCTTCAGTGCTAATATGCATTTGCTGGCTAGATTCGGATACTACTACTCACAAAAGTGTGTCAATGCTGAGTTACCTGAGTTGCCGAAAGCCAAATGATGCTGAAAGATTCGTCTATGTAGGTGATGGCAAATCAGTTGTAGTTGAAGCAATGGGGACTTTTAGATTATTATTGAAGACCTTGAAAAAGACATATGTAGTATCGTCTTTTAAATGGAATTTGGATGCTATTGCTAAGTTGGACAAATTTGGTTACTCTTGTTCATTATGAAATAATAAGTTTAATCTTTTCTAAATTCAAATATTGTGGGTATGAGTTCCTTTTCTCTTTTATGATAATCTATATTTACTTGATACAATAGCTTCTTTTAATGAAACGCTGCATTTGGGTTTACGTGGTGTGAAAAGAAAATTAACCAATGAGAATTCTGGTTTAGTCTTACACAAGTGTTTAGCATACATATCTAAAGAAAGAATTGAACAACTTATGCAAAACTCACGACTCGAGTTAGGGTTTTATAGTCGTTAGCCAATCGGTTCGACTGTGGTCCGAGTCAGTTTAGCTTTTAGAACACGTGTGGGACCGAGGCTGACCATGTGCACGTGCTATGAGGATTCATGTATACCCAAGTAATCGATGATAGCATCAAATATGCAAGAGCAAACTTAGTTATCGGTAGATATGAGAGTACACAGTTGATGGTGTTATATTTTTTCATTTTGTGACTGTAGAATTATTTTAGGCTGAATAACTAATCAGGATGTGTTAGATTGTATTCGGGTGGGTTATTAGTTATAGAGCATATCATTTGGATGTTGTGGTGTTTGTTTTATTTTATGGATTTTTCCCGATTTTGTGGATTTTTTTAGGATTTATTGTGAGTTAGTTATTACTCTTGACTCGAGTCAGAGTCGAGTCAAGTTAAGTTTTATTTACCAGTTGGCCACCGGAGTGTTACTTCTCTCCAAACCCTTTCCTTGACGTTGCCCCCCATACTCATTGCCGCCGCTGCCGATCGATGCCACCCAGCCCCGCCGTGTCATCACTGTGTCACCTCGACCACCCCCGGCCACCGTCCAATCACCGCAATGCCGGAATCGCCCTACGACATCACAGCCACTCACATCGCCATCCACTCAGCTTTGCCGCTGCCGTGAAGCTGATGCCCCTTCACTTTGACCTCAGAACCTTTTCCCCTACCTAGCACTTCCATCAAGGCCGGCCTTAGGCCAATCGGATGACGATGGACTGCCCCGGCCCCCTCACCATCACCACCATTGGGAGAGCTCGCCGAGCTGGTGCCGACCCTTACCCCCGATTGCCCTGCCGGAATAGTCTCCGAAAAATAGCTGGAAACTGCCAAAAAATTGCCAGAACCCGCCGAAAAATCGGATTGACTGGAATTTACCGGATCTTCCACCAAACTAATCTAATCAAACCTGGTCGAACTTCGTGCATAACCGAGCGCAGAATTCGAGGTTTGAGATGCATGACGAAACCCTAGCCATTGTCGATTGCCAACGATGCGAGGTATAATTACCTCTGATTTAATTATTTAAAATTGATAATTATTATCACAGCATGCTAGGATTGATTGTTGATAAAATGAATGCCTGATTGTGAATGAAGTAATTACTTGCATGATTTGCTTGATAATGAATGGATGTTAGCGATCTAATTAGGTAAATTAAATCTGAGCATGCAAATCGACTACAACGTAACTTAGAAACACATAATAAAATTGCAATGAATTGGATGAGTTAGAATTATTTTTATATTGATGATTGTTGATTGGTGATAAATAATGATTGTGTCGTGTGTGTGTGTGTGTGTGTGTGTGTGTGTGTGTGTGTGTGTGTGTGTGTGTGTGTGTGTGTGTGTGTGTGTGTGTGATGTTCATATGAGTTTGATGCATCATTCAGTTAGCAGGCGTTAGCTTCGAGATTTAATGTGTATGGACAAAGTAGGAGCTCGCCGCCTAAGTGCGATGACATGCTCAGAGCTTCTACCAGGTTCGTTTAGTACTCGTCTCTATTTTACACTCTATTCTATTGTATGTTTAGTTTATTACTCGTAGGATGGGTTAAGTGTCGTTTCATCAGATCTCACTTAACCCGGGCCCTTTTAACGAATTGGTTTCCGAGATTAACAACCTTTGAGGATGAAATCCATCGAGTTTGTTTTCAAAAACAATATCCACCTCAAGTTTCCTTCGGGCCTATTTTATAAATCCCTTCCCAAGCCTATACATATAGTTTTATTGAGTTTTCAGTGAGACGATAGATGCCGAAACTGACTTGCATGTACCATGAGCGGATGCATGTGACAGTCAAAGCGGGATCTGGATTAGTGAGTGATTTGTTCCATTCCCGAGAAATCCTAACAACTCCACATTTGAGTTCCTCACACCTGGAGAACATGGAGGCTTACGGGGCTATTAAGTATAGTGCATGTACGGACTTGTGCTTCAAAGGGTACTAAAGGCGACTACCTGAGAGTACTCAGCCTTCGTGCTCAAGGCCATAAGAATTATGGAGGTCAGGAGAGGCTTAGGATATATTTGTAGCACCGTGGGACAAGAAAATAAAAAGAGAAAATACCGAGAGAGGAATCATCAAATCAGTGAGTTCAGGATGTTACAAGGTCAGCAGCACAATGGCTCCTTAGTAGGTGCCTTTCAAAGAGTTCACGAGATGTATATGAATATTTTTTTTCATATGAGAGTTTGCCCACATAGCTAGTTTGATATTAGTACATTTTGGACTAGTAACACTCATTACTAATGTGTTTTTATAATATATTTAGGTGATGAGCTTGATTTGACGTGCTAGCTTGGACAAAAGAGCAGTGAGGTTTCTTACACACACATGTCAGATGATTGCATGTTTAATATTTTTTTATGATGTTATTATATTGAAATTGATATGAGAAATTACAGGCATGATGATATGATGCAAGACGTGGCCAGAATGCACAAGTGGGTTGAGATCCAAGATTTAGAGTGATTGATGTATACAGTAGATTAGAATTCTGGGTGCATAAAAATACTTTATATGTGTATATATGTTTGTATATGTCATTTTAATAGGGTGGCCCCTAATTACACTTTTAGGGGAGATTTGCTTGTTTTATTTTTGAAATTTTATTGATTTTATTGCGATTATTGTTGGTGTATGAATTGAATTTCATGTCATCCACATAGTAGCAAGTTAGGTTTTGTGCATTCATCTATATATATAGCGAATCGTATTTTCATCTTAAGATGCCGAAATTAGAACCGCACAAGTTAGGTTCGGTTTAGCCAACCCAAACAGGGCCCGTGACATTCCGGTTCAGTTCGTAAGCGTGAACCGGACTTAGGGTGTTATAGTTTTGGTATCAGAACTACTCTTGGTTGATTAAGATGCAAGAAATAGTTATAGGTGATGTGTGTGCAAAGACTGCTCCTACTCTATAAAGACTGTGGAAAAAAATAAAATAAAATAAAATTTTGACTCGATCGGGATAGGATCAAACATTAGAAAATTGTTATGATTAATTATGTTATATTCTCTACCCAGTTGATTCTACTAGGTTAAAACCCATAATCCGAACCATGGTCTTATAGTCTGAACTGGTCGGTTTGACCGTTATTGTCAGTCGAGTCAAAGTTTTATATGACGAGACAACCATTCATTTTCTCATTTACCGTTCATTTTTATCATTAATCGTTCGTTTTCTTAGACAACCATTTGATTTCCTAGGCGGCCATTCATTTTTTTTTTGACACCTATAATACCACACTTCAGTCATTCGATGGGGGAAAAAAAATTCTTCTGACCCCATTTGTCATTCTCATTTTCTCTCCCGGTTACTCTTCCCTCTTGGCAACGTTCTTACATTTCGTCTACGTGTCCGGTTCGCGTGTCATGAGTTCTACACATGGGGTTGGATGATGGACAACGATGTGGGGGGTTAGGGAAGAATATGATCTGGTTGGGTTGAAGAAAAAGTCTACTTGGTTTGGTTTTTTGTGCCAATGATGAGGAGAATGTGGGAAAGAAGGAAAAGCTTATAATCTCAGAATGACCTGAGAGCTCGTAATCTCAAAATGACATGATAGCCCGTAATCTCAGTATGCCCTGAGAGCCTGTAATCTCAGCATGACCTGAGAGCCTGTAATCTCAGCATGACGTGAGAGCTGTAATCTCATAATCTCAGAATGACATGAGAGCCCGTAATCTTAGAATGACCTGAGAGCACGTAATCTCAGAATGACCTGAGAGCCCGTAATCTCAGAATGACATGAGAGCTGTAATTTGAGAATAACCTTAGAGTCTGTAATCTAAGCATGACCTGAGAGCCATAATCTCAGAATGACCTGAGAGACAGAAATCTCAAAATGACCTGAGAGCCCGTAATCTCAGAATGACCTTAGAGCCCGCAATCTCAGCATAACCTGAGAGCCCGTAGAACTACATTAAACTTGATCCCGACTTGGGTATGTAGGCCAATCAAGATTGTTTCATTTCAGCTCATCTAAGGAGGAATAAAAGTATGGTTGGGGGTTCATTTACAAACTTAGGTTATGTGAAGGGATAATGAGCGGGCTTCTGTTTTTATTCTTTTGTGTTCTAAATGTGCCTATGGGAAACGGTCTAAGATTGTGGGACAATTATTTTAATGAGTTAGACATATTTGCTTAAATAGAAATTATGTAGCATTTAAGTAATACTGGTCCGGTTAGGGTGGATCTGTTAGTTATATTTTTAGTAACACCAGGCCAACAAGGCCAACAATATTGTGAAAAATGGTGGGTCATTACTGGTGGTATCAGAGCCAAGTTTCCCACTAACTCACATCTTATGACTCAAGTACTTTGTTGAAAAGTCCATTAATTATCTTTTCCCATTGTTGAATGTTATTAATTATCAAATTCGTTCGCTAATATACTTAAGTCATCACTCAAGAAGAAAGCACTGGAATTTTCCACCCAAGCTCAGCCGAAAGATTCAGTTCGTGAATATGCTCAGAAATTTTTACAGCTGGAGCGTTTTTGCACCTGGGATTTTGGGGGTTGAAGTGAGAATTGAGGAGTAGGGTTTCGACTGTGCCAAGGGACACTATAACCGAGGTGATCGATGCAGCCACTACTCATGAGTTGGTATTTGCACATGATTATGCACAAAAACAAGGGAACATAAATGGGGACCTCAAAAGGAAGTTTGAGGAGATCCGTATAGACGACGTAAGAATTGCAACAAGATGTATTCAGGACAATGCAACGAACCCCATCGGTGCAACAACTGCAGAAGGACGGAAACATGCAAAAAGACAATCGTCAACCTCCGAAGCAACAACAAGTGCAGCCTGAGATCCCGAACATATAATGAATAATGATTGTCATCTTGATGTTATAATATTTCGGTGACGTAATATTTCTATGTATGGGAGCGTGTCAAGACTATGGGAAAAAAATAAAAATAAAAATAAAAATAAAATTTCGACACGGTTGGGGTAGGATCGAACGTTAGAAAATTGTTATTATTAATTATATTATATTCTCTACCCGGTTGATTCTACTCGGCTAAAACCTGCGATTCGAACTAGGGTCTTATAGTCTGAATCAGTGGGTCTTATAGTCTGAATCGGTTGGTTCGACAGTTATTGTCAGTCGAGTCAAAATTTTATATGATGAGACAACCATTCGTTTTCTCATTTACCGTTTGTTTTTATCATTGATTGTTCATTTTCTTAGACAACCATTTGATTTCCTAGTCGGCCATCCATTGAGCTACATAGAGCTTGATCCCGACTTGGGTATGTAGGCCAATCCAGATTGTTTGATTTCAGCTCATCAAAGGAGGAATAAAAGTATGGTTGAGGGTTCTTTTACAAACTCATGACACTCAGTTAAAACCCGCGATTTGAACCAGGGTCTTATATTCTGAACCGGTCGGTTCGACCGTTATTGTCAGTCACATCAAAATTTTATATGACGAGACAACCATTCGTTTTCTCATTGACCGTTTGTTTTTATCATTGATCGTATCTTAGACAACCATCTAATTTCCTAGGCGGTCATTCGTTTTTTTTTACACCTATAAATTCCACACTTCAGTCATTCAATGGGGGGAAAAAAAATTCTTATGACCCCATCTATCATTCTCATTTTCTCTCCCGGTTACTCTCCCCTCTTGGCAACTTTCTTACATCTCGTCTACGTGTCTAGTTCGCGTGCCATGAGTTCTACGCATGGGGGTTGGATGATGGACAACGATGTGGGGGGTTAGGGAAGAATATGATCTATTTGGGTTGAAGAAAAAGACTACTTGGTTTAGTTTTTTGTGCCTAAGATGAGGTGAGGAGAAGAGAAGAGTGTGGGGAAGAAGGAGAAGCTTATAATCTCAGAATGACCTGAGAGCCCGTAATCTCAGAATAACTTGAGAGCCCGTAATCTAAGCATGACCTGAGAGCCCGTAATCTCAGCATGACCTAAGAGCTTGTAATCTCATAATCTCAAAACTGAGAGACCGTAAACTAAGAATGACTTGAGAGCCCGTAAACTCAGAATGACCTGAGAGCCATCCCTGCATGACTTGAGAGCCCGTAATCTCAGCATGATCTGAGAGCCCTTAATCTCAGCATGACCTGAGAGCCCGTAATCTCAGCATGACCTGATAGCCCGTAATCTTAGCATGACCTGAGAGCCCGTAATCTCAGCATGACATGAGAGCCCGTAATCTCAGAATGATCTGAGAGCCCGTAGAATTACATTGAGCTTGATCCCGACTTGGGTATGTAGGCCAATCAAGATTGTTTGATTTCAGCTCATCTAAGGAAGAATAAAAGTATGGTTGGGGGTTCTTTTACAAACTTAGGTTTGATGAAGGGATAATGAGCGGACTTCCTTTTTTATTCTTTTGTGTTATAAATGTAGTTATGGGAAGCGGTCCAAGGTATGTGGGATGATTATTTTAATGAGTTAGACTTATTTGCTTAAATAGAAATTGTGTAGCATTTAAGTAACACCCGGTCCGGTTAGGGCGAGTCAGTTAGTTATACTTTTAGTAACACCTAGCCAGCAAGGCCTACAATATTGTGATAAATGGCGGGTCGTTACAGGTGGTATCAGAGCAAAGTTTCCCACTAGCTCACATCTTATGACTCTAGTACTTTCTTGAAAAGTCTATTAATTATCTTTTCCAATTGTTGAATATTATTAATTATCAAATTCATTTGCTAATATACTTAAGTCATCACTCATGAAGAAAATACTGGAATTTGCCACCCTGGTTCAGCAGGAGGATTCAGTTTGCGAATATGCTAAAAAATTTTTACAGTTGGAGCGTTTTTGTACCTGGGATTTTTGCAAATGATAAGGCTAGAGTTAATAAATTCTTTTCGGTTGGAGCCAAAATGGAGGAATAGGGTTGCGACGGCGCCAAAGGGCACTATAACCAAGGTGGTCGTTGCAGCCACTACTCATGAGTTGGTAATCGTGCATGATTATGCACAAAAGCAAGGGAACGTAAAATGGGACCTCAAAAGGAAGTTTGAGGAGATTCCGTATAGACGATATAGGAATTGCAAGAAGATGCAATTAGGACAATGCAACGAGCTCCATCGGTGCAACAACTGTGGAAGGACGGTAGAAAGACTATCGTCAGCCTCCGAAGCAACAACAAGAGCAACCAGAGATCTCGAAGATATAATTAATCATGATTGACATCTTGATGTTATAATATTTCGGGGACGTAATATTTCAAAGTTAGGGAGATTGTAAAGACTATGGGAAAAAAAATAAAATAAAATAAAATTTTCAACTCGGTCGGGGTAGAATCGAACGTTAGAAATTTGTTATGATTAATTATGTTATATTCTCTACCCGGTTGATTCTACTCGGTTAAAACCTGCGATTCGAACCAGGGTCTTATAGTCTGAACCGGTCTGTTCGACCATTATTGTCAGTCCAGTCAAAATTTTATATTACGAGACATTCATTCGTTTTCTCATTGACTGTTCATTTTTATCATTGATCATTCGTTTTCTTAAACAACCATTTGATTTCCAAGGTGGCAATTCTTTTTTTTTACACCAATAAATACCACACTTCAGTCATTCGATGGGGAAAAAAAAATTCTTCTCACCCCATCTATCATTTTCATTTTCTCTCCCGGTTACTCTCCCCTCTTGGCAATGTTCTTACATCTCGTCTACGTGTCTGGTTCGTGTGTCATGATTTCTACGCATGGGGGTTGGATGATGAGCAACGATATGGGGGGTTAGGGAAGAATATGATCTGGTTGGGTGTAAGAAAAAGACTGTTTGGTTTGGTTTTTTGTGTCAAAGATTAGGTGAGGAGAAGAGAAGAGCGTGGGGAAGAAGGAGAAGCTTATAATCTCAGAATGACCTGAGAGCCTGTAATCTCAGAATGACCTGAAGGCCAGTAATCTCAGCATGACCTGAGAAACCGTAATCTCAGCATGACCTGAGAGCCCGTAATCTCATAATCTTAAAATGACCTGAGAGCCCGTAATCTAAGCATGACCTGAGAGCCCGTTATCTCAGAATGACCTGAGAGCCCGCTATCTAAGAATGGCCTCAAAGCCCGTAATCTCAATATGACCTGACAGCCTGTAATTTTAGCATGACCTGAGAGCCCGTAACTTCAGCATGACGTGAGAGCTTGTAATCTCATAATCTCAGAATGACATTAGAGCCTGTAATCTCAAAATGACTTGAGAGCTCGTAATCTCAGAATGACTTGAGTGCCCATAATCTCAGAATGACCAGAGAGCCTGTAATCTCAAAATGACGAGAGAGCCCGTAATCTCAGAATGACCTGAGAGCTCTCAGAAAAACAAGGGAACATAAATGGGGACCTCAAAAGGAAGTTTGAGGAGATCCGTATAGACGATGTAAGAATTGCAACAAGATGTATTCAGGACAATGCAACAAGCCCCGTCGGTGCAACAACTGCGGAAGGACGGAAACATGCAAAAAGACAATCGTCAACCTCCGAAGCAACAACAAGTGCAGCTTGAGATCCTGAAGATATAATTAATAATGATTGTCATCTTCATGTTATAATATTTCGGTGATATAATATTTCTATGTATGGGAGATTGTAAAGACTATGGGAAAAAAATAAAATAAAAATAAAAATAAAATTTTGACACAATTGGGGTAGGATCGAACATTAGAAAATTATTATTATTGATTATATTCTATTCTCTACCCAGTTGATTCTACTCGGCTAAAACCTACGATTCGAACTAGGGTCTTATAGTCTGAACCGGTCGAGTCGACTGTTATTGTCAGTCAAGTCAAAATTTTATATGACGAGACAACCATTCGTTTTCTCATTTACCGTTTCTTTTTATCATTGATCGTTCATTTTCTTAGACAACCATTTGATTTCCTAGTCGGCCATCCATTGAGCTACATTGAGCCTGATCCCGACTTGGGTATGTAGGCCAACCAAGATTGTTTGATTTCAGCTCATCTAAGGAGGAATAAAAGTATGGTTGGGGGTTCTTTTACAAACTCATGACACTCAGTTAAAACCCGCCATTTGAACCAGAGTCTTATAGTCTGAACCGATCGGTTCGACCGTTATTGTCAGTCACATCAAAATTTATATGACGAGACAACCATTCGTTTTCTCATTGACCGTTTTTTTTTATCATTGATCGTTCGTTTTCTTAGACAACCATCTGATTTCCTAGGCGGTCATTCATTTTTTTTTACACCTATAAATTCCACACTTCAGTCATTTGATGGGGGAAAAAAAATTCTTCTGACCTTATCTATCATTCTCATTTTCTCTCCCGGTTGCTCTCCCCTCTTGGCAACGTTCTTACAACTCGTCTACGTGTCCAGTTCGCGTGTCATGAGTTCTACGCATGGGGGTTGGATGATGGACAACGATGTGGGGGGTTTGGGAAGAATATGATCTGGTTGGGTTGAGGAAAAGGACTGCTTGGTTTGGTTTTTTGTGCCAAAGATGGGGTGAGAAGAAGAGAAGAGCGTGGGGAAGAAAGAGAAGCTTATAATCTCAGAATGACCTGAGAGCCCGTAATCTCAAAATGACTTGAGAGCCCGTAATCTCAAGATGACCTGATAGCCCGTAATCTTAGCATAATTTGAGAGCCCGTAATCTCAACATGACCTGAGACCCCTTAATCTCATAATCTCAGAATGACCCAAGAGCCTGTAATCTCAGAATGACCTGAGAGCCTATAATCTCAGAATGACCTGAGAGCCTGTAATCTCAAAATGACCTGAGAGCCCGTAATCTGAGCATGACCTGAGAGCCGTAATCTCATAATGACCTGAGAATCTGTAATCTCAGCATGATCTGAGAGCCGTAATCTCAGAATGATTTGAGCGCATGTAATCTCAAAATGACCTGAGATCCCGTAATCTCAGAATGACCCGAGATCTCGTAATCTCAGAATGTCCTGAGAGCCCGTAATCTCAGCATAACCTGAGAGCCCATAATCTCAGTCTCAGCATGACCTGAGAGCTCATAATCTCAACATGACCTGAGAGCCCGTAATCTCAGCATGACTTAAGAGCCCATAATCTCAGAATGACCTGAGAGCCCGTTGAACTAAATTTAGATTGATCCCGACTTGGGTATGTTGGCCAATCAAGATTGTTTGATTTCAGCTCATCTAAGGAAGAATAAAAGTAAGGTTAGGGGTTCTTCTACGAACTCATGTTTGGTGAATGGATAATGAGCGAACTTCCTTTTTTATTCTTTTGTGTTATAAATGTTGCTATGGGAAACGGTCCAAGACTGTGGGACGATTATTTTAATGAGTTAGGCTCATTTGATTAAATATAAATTATGTAGCATTTAAGTAACACCCGGTCTAGTTAGGGCGGGTCAGTTATTTATATTTTTACTAACCTGGCCAGGAAGGCCCACAATATTGTGAAAAATGGCGGGTCGTTACATAGTCAAGCTGACAGGTATGTTTCTATCTATTTTCTTTACATGGAGATTTTTTTCATATGTTAGTTACATAGCAGTGTATCTAGGACTTGAACAAAAATATGTGGAACTTGCCGTAGTGGAGATGACATGTCATTTCTATGAATTTTTATCATACTATCAGGTTGTTTACTTAGCTAGATGTGAATAGGCATGTTGTAGTGCTATGAGAGGTAGAATGGGTATAAGATGGTACCATATTCGGATATCAGCAAATGTCAGTAGGTATCTGACAAGCATGTCATGATGGGCTTAGAAATCCATAGGTTCTTTTTATTGCATAAGAGATTTAGAAGAGTCAAGGTGTCCACTTGTTTTATCAGTTGAGGTTAAATTGGATGTTGATTAGGTGTCTGCCTTTTGCATATCACCACATTAGTCCTACTTCCATGGGACATGGTGTACATTGGAGGAAGGTGTTTGAAGTATGGAGCTTGAAGAAAGAGTGTAGCATTAAGGAGCTTGATGAAAGGGTGCAGTAGTAAGGAGCTTGAAGTATGAGATACTGGCGAGTTAGTTGGCACATGAGATGGACTACCGAGTGCCACCAAATCCTTAGGGATGAAGGTTGTGACTATGCCAATCGAGTCACTAAAGTACTTGGAGGATAGACGAAAGTTTTGGATAGATGACTTGAAATGGGCCACTTCTAGAAGATAGTAATGAATGGGTATGAGTAATGAGGTGGATCAATTATCTGATGAGCACTTCACCACATCCCCCTCTTTTATCAGTTTATATCCGTCCCCGTAGCATTTTTCGCTTCTTTGCCAGACAGAGGTCTCGATATGACGAGGAAAAGAACAAGACCACCATTGACTACGAGGTTAGATATTTAACAGGATTCCACCTGAGATAAGTAACCAGATAACTAGTTGCAGTTGGAGGGCTGGTAAGCACTGTGAGAAGCACCCACTCCAGATTTCAAGAGATTAGTGTAGGTTTAGCATAGGTTTACCATGGTACGTGTCACCACCATGATCCAAACATCTTCGGATCACACACGCATGGTTGGACACCTAAAGTCAAGTTGTTAGTAGTCACTTCTCGGGAGACAGACACGTGGAGGAAGACATGTCAGAGAGAGTAGTGGATTTACAATGTATATGATCAGGATCAAATCCTTACCACCTAGATAGCACTGCTATTGACAGTGTATTGCTCAACCACCAACTGAGTACGCACTACTGCCCTCTGTATATTGCTCAACCATCGACTGAATATGCACTACCGCCGTCCGTGTATTGCTCAACCACTGACCGAGTGGAACAATTAAAACTTAAGCCATGGCCATGTTGTTGCCTCTCCTCCACATGAGGATAGCTACTTGAAAGATTTTGAGCCTTGAATGGTGACTGCATGTCACAACTTTCAGAGCTGAGCAAGGTTGAAGTTTGAGGAACAAGATATGACTACATTGGCATTAGCAGAACAGAGGAGAGTTAGGAAGGTTGAGGTTATTCTGATGAGATGGCATAGGGTCTGACTTGACCAGCTCTCTTGCAACCATTGTCTTAACCTGACACCCTTAGGTCAAATGTATATTGCAAGATAACCCCATCAGGCACTGTTAGTGACAATCACATCAAGATGCACATGGACAAAGTCAGAACATGATAGTATGATGTCGAGATGGGACATCCACGGTGATCAGATTATTCAGATAGCATGATAGTACATCTGTGGGCCACAACTAACATACACCGATTAGATGGTTAGTAGATGGTCGCACACGCAGTCTAACCCATTTAGCAATTGGCTAGCTAGTGAGAGGAGTTCGACTTATATTAGAGTATTAGGCATAGATAGAGGGTTAGTGAGGAAGTGTCTTTCAAAGACATAGTGATTCTCATGTTCTTCGCCAGCATAATTAGGCCCTTACCTTGAAACATAAGATTGTGCTTTGCCCTAAGTATAGAGGTACCTTTATGGTACTGATTAGGGTTTACAGTGCAGGTAAATATTTGCAAACCAATCTTACGATGACAGATTTCACCCCACCTTGAGAACGATGCAGATAGTGACGTCAAAAAAAACATATCATGCTGACCAGATAAAGTGATACCAATGTATGCTCATCTTGATTGATAGCCGAGCTTGAGAGTCTACCACAGTGGTAGCAATCATGTGGGTCACGATTTGTGCTACAAATCGATAAAGGACAACTAGTCACACACCATTGAAGAGCAAACGAGACACTTGTTGAACCTCAATATGAGTTCCCCTAGACTTGAAGGGAGATAGTGGTTCTTTGGGTTATTTAAACCGCACCCATTTAGAAATGTGTAACTAGTACAGTATTGAGAAATATGTATCTACTATTAGATGATTGAATTAGAGTCACTTAGGAACCATTTTTGAGACTTGTCATTGATTGATATTTCCACACAATAATCACCTCTGGCATAGTAAATCATGGTGATCTTATAAACAAGTCCGTAGACCTATCGATATTTTGGCCAACCAGTATGCTACATAGGGATTTCATCTCCCCTCTCACTTGCATGATACCTTGACCTTACCATAGATCAGAGTGACATACCTATGTAGCAGGTTTTTCTTAGCCTAATGGATTTCCCCAAGTTACCTGATGCCCGATCCCACATATGAGGATAAGATATCACCTATTGAGAGTTCTTGAGCAGTGTGACAAGATTTTCACAAGATTCAGTTTCCTTTCCTATAACTAAGATATGTCAGTCATTGTAGAGTTTTCACTTGAGTATTTCCACTAACCCTCTAGATATATTAGTTGTACTATCAGTTATCCAGATGATTGAGATGGGTAGACATTGACCAGAGCTCATGCCATGAACTAGATGCGGATTTCGTAGTTCCATGCAGAGTATGTTTTCATACTCCTTGAGACATGTTATACATATACAGGTGTTCTCGCCTCCATTTCGTCATAGAGAGCTCGCTTCAGTAATAGTTAGTGGTTGTATAGATAGGCACCACAGCCATAGTATACAGTAGATTCAGAGCAGCTATCCTTGTTCAATTCTAGAATAGAGTGAGATACTTGACTCAGGACCAAGTCAACTAGGACCCGATGAGCGGTCCAGTTCCTTATACAAGGACACCTGAGAGTTAGATCTAGGCTGGCGATGGTGAGTCATGCAGCTCATTAGGCTATATACTGTACCTAGCAAAAGACTCAAAACACACCTTAGGATGACTATAGTACTTACAATAGAGTTTCCTGAGAGTACATGTAGTTGACTTTGCACATCGATGAGGATCAGAGAGACATGGGTAGATGTTAGTAGGTAGGCCTTGCCCTCGATGTAGTTTTCCCGAATATAGCTCAGATTAGCACCTTGCAATAGTCTAGAGAATCTGCTTGACCAACCTAGTGGGCCCTTGGGGTAATCTAGATTTTTTCGTCGAGTTAGTAATATGGATGAGAACTAAGGAGAATGATGATGGCAATGTCAAAACAGGCACAGACAGTTTAGAATCAGGAAGGTTTGATATTGACAGCATCACTAGCAGAACTCACCTTGTCCGCACAACTACATTAAGTGAGGATGTACATGACTGAAGCAATAGAGGATGCAACTGATGTGTATCCAGCTTCCATGTTCCAGTTTCAGTAGAACCGAGGACAAAATTTTTATAAGGAGGGAAGGTTGTAAAATCTACGACTCGAGTAAGGGTTAATAGTAGGTTGCCAGTCGGTTTGACCGTGGTCCGAGTCAATTCAGCTTTAAGAACACATGTGCAAGGCCGAAGTCGACCGTGTGCACGTGCTATTGGGGTTCATGTATACCCAAGTAATCGATGATAGTGTCAGATACGCATGAGCAGACTGAGTTATTAGTAGATATGAGAGTATTCAATTGATGGTGTTGTTTTTTTTTCATTTTGTGACCAAAGAATCATTTAAGCTGAATAATGCATTAGGACACGTTAGATTGTATTCATGTGGGTTATTTTCTATAGTGCATGTCATTCGGGTGTTATGGTATTTGTTTTATTTTTGGGGGATTTTTCCTAATTTTTTGGATTTTTTCGGATTTATTGCAAGTTAGTTATTATTCTAACTCGAGTCAGAGCCGAGTCAAGTTTTATTTACGAGTTTTCCACCGGAGTGTTTCTTCTCCCTCCCGATACTTCCCTTGCCCCGACGCTGCCCCACATATGCGTCATCGCCACCACCTCCGGCTGCTGCCGATCGACGCCACCCAACCCCGCCGTGTAGTCCACTTGTCACCTCGACCACCCCCAACCACCGTCTAGTGGCCTCCACGCCAGAATCGCCCTACGATTTTGCAACCGCTCACATCACGATTCTGCTGCTATCCGCGCCTCTTCACCGCCGCCGTGATGCCGACGTCCCTTCACTTCGAATTCAGAACCTTTTCCCCCCTACCTAGCACCACCGTCGAGAGTAGCCGAGAGGCAATCAGATGAAAACAGATCGCCCCAGCCGATTCGATGTGCCACTGGCGATCATCACTGCCGTGACCATCCTTGCCGTCACCAAGCCATTGCCGACCCTTACCCCCAATTGCCCCGCTGGAATAGTCGCCGAAAAATCGTCAAAAACTATTGAAAAACTACCGAAACCCAACGAAAAATAAGATTCGCCGGAATTTGCCGAATCTTCCGTTGAACTCATCCAGTAAAACCAAATCAAACTTTGTGCACTGCCGAGCACCGAATTCAAGGATCGAGACTCACGACAAAACCCTAGCAGCCATCAATTGTCAACAACGCGAGGTATAATTACCTCTGATTTAATAATTTAAAATTGATAATTAGGTGCACATCATGCTAGGATTGATTGTTGACAAAATGTAAGCATGATTGTGAACGAAGCAATGACTTGCATGATGTACTTGACAGTGAATGGATGTTAGTGATCTAACTAGCTAAATTAAATCTGAGCTTGCTAATCGACTACAATGCAACTTAGAAACACATAATAAAATTGGTATGAAGAGGATGAGATTATTTTTACATTGATGATTGTTGATTGGTGATAGATAATGATTGTGTTGTGTGTGTGTGTGATGTTCATATTAATTTGATGCATGATTCAATTAGCGGGCATTAGCTTCTAGATTTGATGTGTAGGTACAATGTAGGAGCTCACCACCTAGGTGCGATGATACACTTGGAGATTTGATTGTCTCTTTTTAACGCTATATTCTATTGTATGTTTGGTTTATTACTTGAAGGACGGGTTAAGTGGTGTTTTATCGGACACTTAACCCAGGCCCTTTTAACGAACTAGTTTTCGAGATTAATAACCATGGATGATGAGATCCCTCGACTATCTTTTAAAAAACAAGATCCACCATAAGTTACCTTCGGATGTATTTTATAAATCCCTTCACAGACCTATATATAGTTTTACCGAGTTTTCACTGAGACGAGAGAGGGCAAAATTGACTTGCATGTACCATGAGCGAATGTACGTGACAGTCAAAGTGGGCTCTTTATTAGTGAGTCAACTACTCAATTCACAAGGGATCGTGACAACTCCACATTTCAATTCCTCATACCAGGAGAATGTGAGGTTTACACGTATTGTTAAGTAAAGTGCATGTCTAGACTTGTGGTTCAAAGGGTACTAAAGGTGACTGCCTAAGAGTACTCTACCTTCGTGCTCAAGGCTAGGAGAATTATGGAGATAAGGAGAGGCTTAGGATATATTTGTAGCATCGTGGGACCAGAAATTAAAATGAGAAAATGTCGAGTGTGACATCATCAGAACAGTCAATTCAGGATGCTACCGGGTTTGCGGCTGAGTGGCTTCTCCTAGGTGTCCTTTATCTTAAGACACCAAAATTAGATCC
>JAVDBV010049271.1:0-10871 GCA_032619315.1 Piper longum | reverse complement strand
TATATATATATATATAGTTTTTGCGTTGCTTTCCTTGTCCGTGCAGGTTGGGGTGAGAGAAGGAAATTTAGCGACAACCCATGCAAATTGATTAGGCAGACAACCTCATGTGGTATGCAATTAGGTAAATTTAGCAGACAGCCACATGTGGTATGGAAGTAGTTAAACCTATAGACAACCACTTTTAGAGTGGTATGGATGATGGCCCTTGACAATGACATGAGAACGTGAAATGAGAATGTGAAATGAGAAATGTGAAATGAGAAAGGTAAACCTAGAGACAACCACTTTAGAGTGGTATGGAAGAGCCTCCCATTATGAGTATGAAATGAGAAAGATGAGTTTTCATGTGATGTTTTTATTTCAACAGGAGGGTTAGCTCTCCTGTGCCAGTTTGGTATTAGTTATTTCCGGACCAGTGACAACCGTTGCTGACGTTTTTCTACTATATGTAGGTGAGGAGCGTGATGAATGAGAGCTGTCGGGACTGCGGAGGAGCAACACAGAATCGCGTACACATGTACTTGCCTTGCATGATGTCTAATGACAATGTGTTAATTGCATATGATTGGAAATTTTATTACATTATGTTTTGACGAATTGCGTATGAAATGAATAAAAAAATGTGAATGAACAAGGAGCCTTGGAGCTGAGACTCGGGTCAAGCGAAAATGAAAATGAAGATGATTACATTTGGTTTTGATTGTCGTATTTTATATAACTTTGATTGAATACATACAAGTATTCTTGTTGTGGACAGGTTGGCCCTTATTGCACTTTTAGGAGAAACTTTGTCCGGTTTTTTCGAAGAAATAAGTATTTTCTTTGCGATTTCTCGTTTATCGCTTTTGTTTTGTTTTGTTTACATATCATGGTATGCATATAGGACCACGTTAGAACCCATGCATATCATCCATGCCTTGCATGTTTACATCTCCGTCTTAAGACGCCGAAGGTAGATCCTGGACGGCTTAACCGAATCTAATAGATTAGTGAAAGATTCAGTAGCTGGTGACACTTCCGGGTCTGTTCGCGAGTGAACCGAAGTGGGGTGTTACAGATTGAATTGAGATTGGCGTGAACCGAGTAAAATAACAAGCAAGTAAAACCCTAACCCAAACTTGGGTTTTACATGAATTTTTTTAAGAATATAAATAATACTTTAATGATGCCTAAGTTATCAATGCATATAAATAATAATATATTAAAAAACTTTATGAGCTAATCTAAATATTTTATCAAATTTAAATGAGTCTTGTATACATGAGTTATACCTCATATAGTTTATATGAGCTACAATTTTTGTTTAGAGCAATTTCATTACTTAAAATTCATATAGAGAAATATAAAAAAAGTAATAAAGGTATTTATGAATTGTGAACCTAATCAAATACTTTTAACCCTTTTATCTTGATTATCAAAATAATTGTAATAAAAATTTATTTCAAAATATTTTAATCCACTACATTTTTAAAAAAAATTAAAAGTAGATTATAATATTAATGTAAAAAAGGGTAAAATTTTACTAACCTCCTACTTAGTTATGTAATATATTTTCCATACATATAAATCTTATTATGTGAGACCCGCTAAAAAAAAACTTTAAGTTAGATGTATAACTCATATAAGGAATGCTTGGTGCAACTTGCCTTATATTTATTAAATTTAAATACATCAAATTCAAATTTTAGATTGAGTCGAGTTAAATATTTTTTAGCTTAAATTTTATTTAAAATACATTGAATTTAAGCAAATTATTTCTTGGAGAGATCTAATATAATGAGTCCGAGTTCAAACATAATAAATTAGTTGACTTTTCCCGAGTCCTGATTCGATTAATTACCCCCCCCCCCCCTAATATCAACCAATATAATAGTTGATTAGCTGGCACCTTCAATTTTACCCCTTTTTTGCTTTGCTAATTGATCATCCAAATTCGACGTCTAACATTTTTTTTTCTTTTTTCTTTTAGAAAGACTGTTTTTTTTTTGTTCATGGTAAGATCTGACATCCACGGCAAATAATAAACACACTCGCACAAGAAAAAAACCCGACTTGGCAGCAAACTCGCCCGTATATTAAATTACGACTCGTTGACGGAGAGCGAAAGATAGGTACAAGAAAAAGAAATAAAAATTTGCTTTGGGGATAAAAAAAAGAGATTAGATGAGCCGCACTTCAAAGTCAAACCGCTTTAAGTCATCTAAATTAATTAACAACTTCGTCCCACATTGGCAAACTAGTTAAGCCCAACAGGTCGTTCCTGGGGTAAGTGACTAATCGCTGAGTAAAAAATTGAGATTTTGCAACAGATAGGCTTGGTTTGATCAAATCTTCAGAGTGAGATACAAGGTGGTGCTGACCATTTTTCAAGTAAAAATGTGCTGTATGTGATCCCGGAGCCAACTCAACATAAGAAGATTAGCTGTTATGTAAGGATCAGCTATACTGCATTTTAAAAGCTATCGTCTTCTTCTCGTGTCTACCAGGCTCTACGCCCATTGTCACTTCAAGCAGCTGTTGTGGTCTTTAGTATTCTATCAGTTAAACTAATTGATTTTGGTTATGTTTGGAAATTTTTTATTAAATTAGTTGGTCATGATAATCCACATATACCCAAAAACATGGAGGGCGACGTTGTTCTTCACATCCACCAGCTTATCTACTCTTGACACAGTTCACATGTGATGACTGATGATATGAACACATTGCCAACTACAATTATTTGAAGGTCATAACTCGATAGTTTCATGGTAAGGCCGTCTTGACATCCTACCGAGAAAGTGTTGCAAACGCATGTCACTTATACGTTGGTCTTACCTCACGGCGGCATGACCCTTTCTTCCTTTAAAACTCTTGGAAAGATATAATATAATATATATATATATATATATATATTTATTAACTAAGAAGAAAATAATTTTTAAAAAATCTACCTTTTTTTTCCAAGTAAGGGAATTGATCTGCCTGATTTATCTTATCGTGCATTCAATACATATTGCTATTGGACCTTCAGAAATCCACCGCTCAGGCAGGACCCGGACGGATACGTTTAGAACAATTTAGAAAACAAAATACAAAATAAAAATAAATTTAAAACAATGTTATGTCATAAAAAAATAAATAAAAATAATATGATGTATAAAAGTGTAAAGAATGATATGTATTCAAAAATTGAAAGATAGAAAGACGCAAAAAGTGGATAGATCTGGTATTTTTTGTTGTGTTCAAATTAGTAGAGAAGAAGAAAGATCAACTTATAAAGAGTCGGTTCAGTTGAAGTAAAATATGTAAAATGTATGAGATTTTTTTAATCATAAAATTTCTTCAATAAAAAAATCCTTTATTTTTGAAAAAAAAAATTATAAGAAATTTAGTTATGATAAAAAATTTAAAAATATTTAGTAAAAGATCAATATTTTTTGAAAAAACAAATTGTGGAATTAACGATTAGATTTGACGACCGCATGAACTGTTTATTTGCTTAATAGTTATCTTTGTAAATTTCGAGAATTTTTTCATTTCTTTAGTATTAAGTTTACTAATCAAGCATGTCAAATGGCAAGAAAATAAAACTATCAAATAAACTGTTTAATACCGTAACACACCCCACCCTACCCCGCGACATTTAAAAACAAAAATATGTTGCATTTCAAAATTTGGAAATGAGCTGACCTGACCGATGCCGCGGCAAAATCTACCTAGCGTTGACTAATTCCACAGGCCACAGCGCTCCGACTGCATCTGTTTAACCCAGGGTTTTTGGCACCACGAGTGTGCACTAGCTAGCTAGTGGAAGCCAGGCCAGCCAAAGCCCACCGGCCAGCAGTCAACATTGTGATCATCATTTTCATTTCATCAAACACACCTCCAGTTCTTTTCCCCCAAGCCTCCAAATTATCAGAGAGCTAGCTATCCTTTCAATTTGACTCCAGGTGGTGGTTGCATAAAATAGAATTTGTTTTAGACTCACTCTGTTGTGATTAGTTGTTGTTTTCTCCTCTTTGGGAAGAGAAAGAGGGGAAGGGGGAGGGAGGAAGGGAGGGCGGGGCGGCTTGTTTGGTTTGGGAGCTTGTAAATTTGTGGGAGCAAATTGGGAATGCAAGTTGGGATTGCACACCACCTTCACCCCTCTATCCAATTCCTCGCCTTTTCATGACCAGGCCTCCCACTCCTCCACCCCACCCTCCTTGTTCTACTCGTATCTGTCGACCAAGCGAGGCCCGGTGATGGGCTCCGCCCCGGCGATCGGCGGGGGATGGTGGGAGGCCCGGTGGGGCAGGTGCTGCTTTCTGTCCACTCCTTTCCTCTTTTTCGCGCACTCGTTCCTGGTCCTCGGTTTGTTCGCCTCCCTCTTTGCTTGGTTCGCCCTCTCCCCACCCGCCGCCCGCTCCGGCCTGCTCGCCGGCTCATTGGGGTGCCGGGTTGATAGCGAGGGCTCTTGGTCCATCGGCGTCTTCTATGGCGATTCGCCCTTTGATCTCCAGCCAATCGAGCTGGTATGCTTTGCTTGGTGCTGGTTCCGGGTGGTTGTGTTGCTCTGCGCGTGTAAAAAAAAGTTTTCTTTTTTCTTGATTCTTTGTGTTGGTTTTTGGTGGTGGTGGTGCAGATGGGTTTTGGGGATGATAAGAGCGCGGCGTGGCCGGTGGCGAACCCGGTGGTCACTTGCGCTACTGCGTCTGATGCCGGCTTCCCCAGCAATTTCGTGGCCGACCCATTTCTGTTCCAAGACGTGAGTTTGCTGCACATGCTTGGCTCGTCAGTTCAGTGTCTTCATCAAAGTAGTAATTTTTCGGTTGCTTATAATTTTTTTTATTTGATTTTTTCCTTTTTTGGTGGGCTGACAATTCAAAACTTTGACCTGCCTTCAACATTTATTTTTTTCCCGATTGCACTGTAGCCTGGCCCATTTCATCTGGGACAGGCAGGTGCTGAACGAATCTCAGTAAATTATTTAAATAATAGAACGTGCCACTTGATCTAGCATGTGCTAGTTGGGCTGGAATGAATGGGTCGTTGGTTAGCATAGGTGGCTTATGACATGAATTTTATGTATTAATTATATAATAAACAGTAGAGGGGTACCTGGAGCTCTTAATTGGCTCGCAGTATCGGTGAGGATTGATTTTTTTTTTTTTTTTGGCATCTCAGCAAAGGTTGCGCTATGAAGTGTCCATAAGGAAACGTGTTGACATTTTCGAAATTCAATATGGGCAAGGTTGCACTGAATAGTTGTTCTTAGAATACTTGTTGTCTTTATAAAATGAAATGAGGCATTGGTGCCTATTAAGACTTTAATAGCATAGGCAAGACAACACTTAGCATGATTTCTATAACTAGTGTTTCAACTGTCAATCACTTATCTATACCAGGTGGAAGTCAAATGTTGATCTTTTTAAATTATTTTTTCAGGATTTTTACTAACAATTGTAAGATTAGTTTGAGGTTTTATGTGGGATTGGGTACTGGCATAAAACTAATTAAAGGAGGTCCTGAGAATATATTCTAAAAGCTGAATCTCTGCCAACGTTCAGTTATGTGATGCAGTTAGAATTCTTTTCTTTCAGTAATTCCTGATTGTTTGCTTTGGCTGTGTTAAGATCCATTAGGTCATTGCATGGAAGAATTGTTCTTTTTCCATATGTGTTGATATTTTTGTTACTACCACAAATGGTCCGGGTGATTTACTACGCCTTCATTTGCATACGAGCGAAAGGGATGCTAGGAAGCATTAAGCTTGTTATATTCTCAGCTACCCATTCGTCCTCTTGAATGTGTCAAAACTTTTTCACGTGGCAATATTGTATGTGGGCACTTAAATCCACTTCGTTCCAATATTTTTGGAGTGAATCTCTGCCAACGTTCAAGGGTTTACTGTTTTTTCATATTATTCCTTTTCCAATGGCGATATACATTTGTACTATGTGGGGAAATTGACAGGACAAATATTAGAAGAATTTAATTATGCTGAGTGGCTGTCATTGCAATTCAAATTGTTTAGTTGAATGGATTAAATTATTGTCTAGACGTTTAGACCTTTCTTGGTTTAAAATACATGTTCAAACTGCTCTCATTCTACTTGAAGGAAAAAGTGCAGTTCTTAGGAGTATTGAGAACTTATATCAAATTTAGGTTTGTTACGGCAGTTTTTTCATTCAAACACTGGGGATAATGGTGTGATATCCTAAGTCCCGACCGGTGCTGACTAAAAGGCTTCCATCATGATTAGTCTTTGCTTTTAAAGGGTTTTTGTGCCGTGAGATTTAAGACTAGTTATTATGAGGTGTGCAGCTGGTATGTGCCTTCTATAAAATGTTATATCCAGAAGTTGAATTTTTTCCACCTTTTTCGAATAATATTTTTAAAATATTGTATATTTGTATTTTGGTTCTAGATGGTTTAAACTTAATCATATCTATTTATATTCAGGACAATATTTTATATTTATTTTTTGAGACCAAGAATTCAGTTACTTTGCAAGGAGACATAAGTGTGGCAATAAGTGATGACCGAGGAGTAACTTGGAAGCACCTTGGCATTGTGTTAGATGAGGAATGGCACCTTTCTTATCCATTTGTATTCCGGTATCACGATCAGGTGAATTACCAAGTATTATATATGGAGCCTTGCATCTTTCATTTTCTTTTAATAATCTTCTTGTTTATGATTATTTTTTGTCTCCAGATATACATGTTACCTGAGAGCAGTCAGAATGGGGACCTCCGACTCTATAGAGCGAGTCAGTTTCCCCTTCAATGGACATTAGAACGAGTTGTCATGAAAAAACCCCTTGTAGATTCCGTTATTGTTAACTATAACGGAAATTATTGGCTCTTTGGCTCAGATTTCAGTGGCTTTGGTACCGAAAAAAATGCTGAACTGGAAATATGGTTTAGCAGCTCTCCCTTGGGGCCATGGAAACCGCACAAGCAGAATCCAATCTATAACACTGACAAGAGTTTTGGGGCACGAAATGGAGGTCGCCCATTTGTTTACAATGATGCCCTTTACCGTGTGGGCCAAGATTGTGGCGAAACATATGGAAGGCGTGTTCGCCTTTTCAAAGTGGATGTTCTCAATGAAAATGAATATCATGAAGTTGAAGTCCAGATGGGCATGAATGAATCTATGAAAGATCGAAATGCTTGGAATGGTGCTCGGTATCATCACCTAGATGCTCAAAGTCTGAGATCAGGAGAATGGATTGCTGTTATGGATGGTGACAGGGTACCTTCAGGTGATTCTGTACACAGGCACTTAATTGGCTGCTCTGCACTTGCAGGTGTGATTGCTCTAGTCTTACTTGTTGGACTTTTGGTTGGGGCTATAAAATGTATTGTTCCCCTTTATTGGTGTGTACCTGGTTCAGGAAAGAGAAGTGACATTATTACTACATGGGAGCGAGAACGCTCTCATTTGTTGTCATCTAAGCTGAGACGTTTCTGTGCCCGTTTGAACAGGGCAAGTCTCCTTGTAAGTGGAAGAATAAAGTCAAACACTTGCCTTGGGCGATCAATTTTGGCATTGGCATGTGTCATGGGTGTAGTTTTATCTTGCACATGGGTAAGTTATATCTATGGTGGGAATGGTGCTCAAGAGCCATACCTGTTCAAGGATCATTACTCACAGTTCACATTGCTAACAATGACTTATGATGCCCGTTTGTGGAATTTGAAAATGTATGTCAAGCATTACTCGAGGTGTTCCTCTGTAAGGGAAATAGTGGTGATTTGGAACAAAGGCCAGCCTCCTGAACTGAGTGATTTGGATTCTGTGGTGCCTGTTAGGATTAGAGTGGAGGAGCGCAATTCCTTGAACAACCGTTTCAGGGTTGATCCTCAGATAAAAACACGTGCTGTTCTAGAGCTCGATGATGATATTATGATGACTTGCAAAGATGTGGAGCGAGGATTCAAGGTTTGGAGGGAACACCCGGACAGAATTGTTGGGTTCTACCCTCGGCTTATTGATGGAAATCCCTTGAAGTACAGAGATGAAAGATATGCCCGTTCAAGTAGAGGCTACAATATGATACTGACTGGGGCAGCATTCATGGACAACAAATTATCATTCGAGATGTACTGGAGTGAGAAGGCAAAGCCAGGAAGGGAGATTGTGGACAAGTTTTTTAACTGTGAAGATGTGCTCATGAACTTTTTGTATGCAAATAGAAGTTCCCTTAGGACAGTAGAATATGTGAAGCCTGCATGGGCAATTGATACTTCAAAATTTTCAGGTGCAGCTATTAGTCGGAATACTCAAGTGCATTATCAAATTAGGAGTGATTGTTTGATTAAATTCTCGGAGATGTATGGGAGTTTGGGTAGCCGTAAATGGGAATTCAATGGACGGGCAGATAAATGGGATGTATAGGAAAAACTGATGGAATGTTCAAAAGCCTTCTTTCCTTGCATTTTGGTTGGCTTCCTTTTCCCTGTTTCCCTCCCAACCAGTGTACCTAGGGAATTCGTATCTTCGGCTGCGCTTTGTATATGCAAAGGGAGATCTCGCCAGCTGGATTTGGAAAAAATCTTGTACATATACACCTACATTTGTTTCTTTTTGGATCAATCTTTTGAATCTGAGGTTGCGGAGGTTTGTTGAATACAACTTGGGGTGAACGTTCCTATATTAATTCCAAAGCCTGTGAAACAGTGACTTGAAGAGTGAAAGTGTATCGTTGTCTCTTCGATGTGGATCATAACCTGTGCCTGAGACAAACATAAAGATTCAGAATACCCAATAGCAACAAACCTATTTATTCGATCTGGATCATAACCTGTGCCTGAGACAACAAGTCCTAATGCTTTGGATTTGGCTACCATGGTTATCGGGTCTGGGATTGAGAGATCTATAAACACATGCTTGGGGTTGGTCAGGTTGGTTGCTTAAAAGTTGGTTCTCGTTAACTATCTTCTTATTGCAGTTTTTTTCACATTTTAGGTGCAGACAAAAAGAACTAAATGGCAAATGGTGTCTTTGGTTTAGGGTTTGAACTTTGAGGGATTTGGGGGCAAACTTGTGGGAGAAATGGGTTTTTGCTGAAAGTGAGCCAAATCGGTTTTGCTTGGCTCAAGCTTTGTTAAATTTGGAATTTGCATAATTTGAGCTCGTGTCATTTCTATTTCTACCTGCTTGTCATTACTTGTATTGTAAAAATCAAATGCCTTTTCTGTCATAAACTACAAGTTAAACAAAATAATCTTTACTAAAATAGAAATGATCATGAGGGCATCATGTTGTTACTCGATTCATAAAATCTAGTTTTTATTAAATCATTTCATTTTAAATAAAATTGGCAAAATTATTTGGAAAAAATATTTTACAAATAGCACTACGTCAAGCTCAAAACGGCCGAGTTCTGGAAAAATATCGCTTGAAAAGATTTCAAATAGAACTTCGTATTGACGTTAGACCGAACTCAAAACTCGAGTTAAGCCCAGCATCAAAGCTAAATTCGAACATAATCAACCCAGATCATGGCTTAATTGAGGTACTCAAAAGTCTCAAACACGACCTCGATTAACGTAATTGCATTTTGGCATTAATAAAATTGAATTTAATTCTGAAGTTGCAAGTGATAACTGATAAGGTGTGTTGATGTATTGCCCAGTAATTGCATGTTGGAGTTCTAAAGTTAGCATCTTATAAAATGCAAATTTTAGTTTTTATGATAGACGTTCATGGTTCAACAACTCCTCAAATACCGTGTACGGGTCTCTTTGGTTTATGGGATAAATGGGGAAAAAATAATGATATGGAAAAATAAAAATAAAATAAACTTGTTTTCCAAATGATTTCTCCCAAATGTTTGGATAAAAAAAGAAAAAATGATACATCTTATTTTTTTAAAAAATTTGAGGGGATCTCTAACTTTTTTTTTTTGAGGTGAAATAATTGAGGGGGTTTTCTGTAGTGATGAAAATTATTTTTTTAATTTTTCTATGGCTGTAAAAAACTTAGTTAATAACTTGCACCATAACCATTACTAATTTTATGATCATTTCATAGAATCAAACCATTAGGGGTGTAAATGATCCGAGTTGAGCCGAACATGGGTGTGTTTGAGTTTGGGTCGATATAAAATAAGATGAGCTGAGCTTTTAATGTAAATGAGCCGAACCGATCTTGTTCAAAATTTATGATGTTTGAACTTGGTTCGAGCTAAGCTCGAGCCGAGCTTCAACCGAGTATGATCTCGACTTATACATGATCAAAGTTTTTTTTTGAACACTATATAAGTTCAATATGACCTCACTAATATTTACGAGCCGAGCCGAGCTAAGCCGAATATTTTTTCGAGTTTTAATACATTGAGTTCGAGTTTCGAGCCAAGTCGAGCCGAACACTTCTTTGCTTAAGCTCTGTTCGTTGTTCAACGAGCTTATCTATTTTGAGCTGAGTATTTTTTCCAGTACAAAATTAACGAGCGTGAGCCGAGCCGAACCGAGCCGAACGTAAAAAGATTGCGAGCAAGTTTGGCTTATTTACACCCCTACATACCATTAACCAATTTCACTACAGTCAATTTTATTAATTGTTTTACTCAATTTTATTCGGAAAAATAATTTTCACACTTCTAAAATATAAAAAAGTCGATAAAACAATAAAATCGATGTTATTTGTTTGGACAGATTTATCCTAAGTGGATATTTTCTAAATTTTTCTAAAATATGTATATGGATATTTTCTAAGATGTTGGTACTTATCCACTGATGACATAATACCTCAAAGAAAAAGTCTCACTTGTTCCAAAACTGCTGGAGGAAGAATGCCAAAAGAAGAGGTAGGTATTGTTTCAAAACTGCCGGAGGAAATCTCTCCTCCATGAGTTATCCTAATTCTATAAAAAGCCCGGTGATGTTGTTGAA
>JAVDBV010049269.1:0-12275 GCA_032619315.1 Piper longum | reverse complement strand
TATATATATATATATATAAGGGGAAGTTCCTGTGCTTGAGCAGAGGTAACTTACCTATGCTTAAATTTTATACTAGCTGTTGGATCGTGATCTAATGGCTGGAATTCCTTCCCCCTCCCCCCACCCTCCTCCTCTCCTCTCCCAACATGTGATACCATCGACCGGCGACCTCCGCCAGCCTCCCACCGCCCCAGGACGAGCTCCACCGCAGCCCCCCACCCGTCGCCGGGATTCCCTCCCTCCCCCCGCCCCAGGACGAGCTGCGTCGGCACCCCAAGCTACCCCATTTCCCCCATCCGGGTGGGGGGGAGTGGCGACTGCGGCCAGGGGGGAGAACGCCACCGCCCCCACCGTGTTCTCCCCCCTGGCTGCAACCGCCTCTTCCCCACCACCCGGGTAGGGGAAATGGGGCGGCTTGGGGTGCCGGCGCGGGTTGGGGGCGACACGGGCGGTGGACGGCGGGGGGGAAACAGGGCGGGGGCGAGCTTCCACCTTATCCTTTATTTATCATTTAATCAACATCTTGCATTTATTTGATGCGAAAAACAGTTAGCAAGGGAAGGTCTTTAGTTGGCGTACAGAATACTAGGAATATTAATTAGTTTTGTCATTATCATTACATGCACCATTTATGTAACGACCCGCCCTAACCGAGCCAAGTGTTGCTGAAAAATTAATCATAACATGACAAATAAATCTAGAAATTTATTAATCATAAAAAAAATAAATCCTATTATAATAGCATGCATCAAAAGAAAGAAATAGATTAACTACTTGAGCAAATATCCCACAGTCTTGGACCGTTTCTCGTAGCCACACTTATAACTCAAAAGTGTAAAAAGGAAGTCTAATTTATTATCAATTCACCAAACCTAATTTGGTAAGAAAACCGTCCACCACACTCTTAAGCATCAGTCCAAAGTTGTTTACCTGCGGAGGCAATTCCGCGTTACTGATAAAACCACTAAGCCGTATAATTACATGAAACAAGTCAATATATTCCCCATTAATATTTCGCAAGTCTTTTATTGATTATGAGCCTATGCCGAGCTCTTATTATGCCGGGAGGGGTGGCCACCCCATCCGGCTACCATCCCATACATGCGCACACACGCTACGTGGCCCACGACCTGTAGTTATCGATATTTGTCATTGACTCACCCTCTCGATATCACAAGTGCATAATGAGTCGTCTTGCGCCATTGTGCCTTGTCACCCCTTTCGGCCTAGGGGCAGGTGTTTCATCTTTCAAGTACTTTAAGGGTGCGGCCCCGTGTCGGACTGAATCAATTCCTTGACCCCGGTTGCACTCAGTGCATGGTGGCCGAATATGAACTCAGGCCGACCAGGGCTGCAAAAAAAGGAAAATACAACATTTCAAATAATTATACGGACCTGAAAGGTTGACCGATATACCAAGAATGAGACAGAAAATTAATTTAGATGAGTGGAGCTCTGTGTCTTAAGTTGATGAGTTCAACCTGCGTAGCCTACATCGAAACCCATTATTAGATAAAATATTAATGTCTCTATATGATGCATGCTTATGGTGTATGCACATATCAGCAATACATCCATAAACAATGCTAATAACTTAGAAATAATTAGTGGCACACAAATCAAGACATGATAATAATAATTATTTAATTTATAAATAATCAATGAATACACTCATACATAATTAGATAAATAATAAATAGATGAACATAAATCATATTCTAATAATAAAATAATTATATAATTATAGTACATAAATACCCAACTAAACACGAGTAATTATTATATATATATTCGTGTTAGTAAGCATATGATCAATTAAATAATTAATTAAATAATAAAATAATAAATCAATAATTAAATAAAAATTAGTCAATATTTATTAATCATGAGTAATAATAAAGTATCATATTTATACAATACAAGAATACATAATTAAATACAAACCAATAATAATATACAAGCGAACATATAAAAAAATAACTAAATAAATATATACCATTTAATTAACATAAATACAGTTAATATGAATAAGTAAATATATCATTATTAATCATAAATAACAATAATACATAATTAATATTAATTATTCATGAATATATTATTTTAAATATTAAATATACGACCATACGAATACATATGTATAAATAATAACATGAGTAAGAAAATAATTAATCATCAATTAATTAATTAATTAAAATAAATAAACATAAACAAAAATAATACTTATGAATAAATACATTATCAATTTCAATAATTAGTCACATAATCATTTATCATAGCCAACAAACATATAAATAAAACAAATTAATAATCAATAATAAATAATTAATTAATAAATAAATAAAAATACTCATAACATCCAAATATGCTAACTAATGTGAATATGCATCTTAATTAATGAAAAGGGTTCTGAATTACCAAAAATGGTCGAAAACGGTTGAATACGAGCTGAACCGAACCAAATCAAGCTGAACCAAACCAAACCGAATTGTATGAACCAACCCGACTGGAAATGGGTTGGGTTGGCTAGGTGGACCTGGTCTGGACTGGCGGACTCGAACATGGGCTGATCACTCGGGCAGACAAACGCGGTCACCATCAAGCGGACACGGTCATGGGCAAACGGATCCGGGTAACCAAACGGGTAAACGGGCAGAAGAGAGGCGAATTGGCCGGTGGTGGCTCGTCGACGCCGGAAAGTGGCCCAAAGCGGTGGCGGCGGGAGTGTTGACCGGCCCCAAAGACTCCTTCACCGACGACTATAGCGGCATGGGTGGTTGTGAGAGGTATGGTTGGAAATATCGCTGCGAGGCGGTCATGGTGGTACCGGTACGCTGGCCAGGGGCGAGGTGGAGACTCACCGGCGGCGAGGCGAAGTAGCACTGGCGTTAACACTCCAAAATCAGGGTGGGTTGGGGAAAATATATAGGAAAGCCAGAAGTGACGTGGACGGCTCAAATCTTGCCACATGGCATGATCTGAACTTCCAACAACTGTAGTGGGACCCACCTATAAGTATATCTAATATATCTATGGACGAAAAGCTTGAATTGAGACCGTCCAAAGTCAAATCTTACTCGAGCCTAAAAGTGACTCGATAGACGAGAATTAAAAGAAGCATGTTAAATAGACCCCAAACCTAAAAATTTAAAAAAAAAATGACTCGTTACTCGCTATACAATTTTTTTTAGGAAAATTATAATAATAATTATTGTTGTTGTTATTATTTTCGTGGTTTTTACAATTTAACACGCTCAACATAACATGTGAATAGCTTGGGAAAAAAAAATCATAACATGTGAATAACGATTTAAAGTCTCCATCTCATTCTTAATTACGACTAAACCTTACAACAACAAAAATCTGACTTTATGTGTCTCTTATTAGTTCACACATCACTTTTAATTGTCATGTTTTTTTATTTTATCATTTAACTCTCTCTTATTAGAAAATATGTTTGATTTATAGTAACATTAAATTACTCATCTATTATTATTTTACAATTTTTCTCTTTATTATTAAGAAAGTACAGATTAATAGTAACATTGAAAAGGGGAAATTATGATAAATTAAAAGGTGGCTTTTAAGATTTTATAATTCAATGATACTTTTTTATAAGATCTTAATTATAATTGCTTGCATATAGATTGGGGGTGTGGAACTAATTTACATCAGTAAAATGTTCAAACCGACTCCGCAACACAATAGCAATGTAGGCCTGGGAAGATCTTATTAAGATTTTTATTAAAATTAAGTAAATAAAATATAAAAAATAGGCATTATTCAACTAGGAGTAAATTGTGAGCTTTGTTATGCTTTTATACCTCAAATTGATAAGATTTTCACTAAATAAAAATTATTTATTTTACGTCAAATATTGATTAAAATAATAACTTTTAAAACATGATTAAAATAATAATTAGTGAAAAAATAAATTTTATCCTCGGACATAGCTTGAGTGAGTGACATAATCATTTATCACGCACGACCTTCTCGGTCAGATCGCAACGGCCAGGCCCGATTATCAGATATCATGCTTCTTCTTTTTGGGTCCACTCGGCTTGCACCAAGATCAACAATTTTGAATCCAGACCGTCCAATTAGTGGGCCAATTCTGACTAAAACATTAAGATATTGATGGCCGAATTGCAACCGACCATCCCACCTTATTATACGCATTTCTATTTCTAGTTACAAAAAATAAATTACGTCATTTGTAGAGATCTTGACACGTGTCCTGTGTTGAAATCGACGGTTGATAACTTAAATTTGGGCCACAGGAGAGAGCATATGCCGCTGTCCGTCTCGCTTATCCCCCTCCAAACTTTTTATTATGTTTATAAGTAGGTCATTACTTATAATAAATTATATGTATAAACCCTCCATGATGGAAAACTTTTAAACTAAATCCCAACCGGAAAAATTTTTAAGTATAACTCATAATGTAATTTTCGAAAGAAGCAAGAGGAGGGCATTAGCCTAGGAACCTGTTTTGGCTCCTCCCCTTAGAACACATTGTGTCTCCACCGTCGATCACGTCGATCATTTCAGGAATCGACGTTTCCACCAGGGAGGAGCCAAAAGTTTTTCTTGGCTTATTGTGCTTAAGACCTTTTTTTTTTACCTTTAGGGATGTGTACAAAGATCGGTGCCCCAATATTGTCACATACAAAAAAAAAAATACGACAGGGTCCAACTTTGTAGGACCACTAATGTAAAGATTAAGCACTGCACAAGTAATAGTTTTTTTTACAAATAATATGCCCATTTTATATTTGTGTAATTTTTTCATGATTTTGATTTTTTGGTGCAATGATATTAAATTGAAATAATTTAATCTTTAGATGTTTTGTAGAAAAATCGTGATGGGAAGCTTATAATGTTTGATATTTAATCCACCTAGTTACATTCCATGAATTTGTTTTTGTTAAGTTTGGTACTTTGGCAAAGTAAAAACAATCTAAAATGTTGGATAATGATTAAATTATGTGGACACAATTAAAAGGATACAATATTTTTAAGTTTTATATTGGAAAATTTTATATTTCTCATAGGGTGTACCATTAAGAATGTGCAGTTGCGTAAATAATGGTGTTGCACAACAAGAAGTGTTCTCTTTTCTAATTCTCTCATACTTAATTATTAATGACGGATCGTTTAGCCTATCGGCACAACCTATACACACAACAATAGGAGCTTTTCAAATTAAGTTTAGCCAAGGCAAATTTTAGATTTAGTTCTATCATATGGGTAGTCTCTATGCTTCAAAAGATTGTATTAGGGGTAATAAAATAGAACAAAATACAGATTAATGGTATAATAAACGAAAACGGAACATGGTTAGTTTTCTCCACCTTCTCCTTAGCTCAGAATCTCATCTCACCTAGACCTCTTTTTTTTTACGTAAAATTGCCAGCCTCAACCTACCATACTCCAAACAAGGAATACTTTTGTCAATAAGACGCCAATATTAATAACCTTGATGGATTTATCTTCTCAAATAGTTGGTATGACCTTCTTACTAAAGAATAGGGTGTTTGTGTTTTTTTATTGATGAGGCAGTGAATAAAATCACAATAAAGCTTATATGAATAAAGAAGAAACAATAACAAATTTTAAAATCGATTACATTTTTTCACTAATTATTGCATTTTTTTAATTTACTACTTCAGTAATATAATTTATTTATTCAAATCAAATTTGGTCTTTTGTCACATGTCATTCAATAATCTTTTCCTTACTTTGGGTTGTGTTGTTCATAATTTGCTCTGCATATCAAAATTTATGGTTGTCAAATACCCTAACTACTGTCACGTTTTGTTGGCTAATAGGCAAGACATCAGGAAGGCAATAACGGGTTGTCTATGCCTTCGAGTGATGCTATGCATATCATAAAAATTTTCCCCACATTTCCCCCTTTGAATTTAATTATTCGTTAAATTTTCTATATATACGATGATTGCATGACAATTTTTGTCACCCGATCAAATTTAAGATGGGAAACTTTTATTAGTATTGAACAAAGGATTTCCCATGCCTTGGGTAACAGAAAAATAAAATTCAATTTTGATTGCTCTACAAAGGCGAGAAGATTAGCAAATATTACATTGTGGGTTTTCGGTTTTCTTAACCTTGTCAAATTTCAAATCGAGTTCAAATTGAGCTAAATATTTAATTTAGCCAAAACAAGCATCGAAAATCTTAAGCTCCTGCATAAACCCATTTTATCCTACATTTTTTTTCCCCGAGCACATTGTAATGAATATGCTATCGGACAATGCGAACAACGGGTCCGTGACCATTGCTAGCAACAAAACCAACCCCCGTTAAAATCCTCCAGAACCTTCTGAAAGCCCCTTTATCCAATTCCAAAACGAACAGGGACCTCCCTCTCAATACCTCATAAAAACAAGGGCACCAAACCAAAACAAGGACCTCCCTCAAGCCCCTTTATCCAATCTCTATTTTCTCTCCAATTCTCTCTCTCTCTCTCTCTCTCTCTCTCTCTCTCTTCGCCTTCTCCGTTCTCCGACCCCCAAACCCTAAAACTCGACCTCCGATCGCCGATCATGGCCGACGACGGCGCTCCCGTCGATGCTCCGGCGTCGGACTCAGGCGACATGGCCACCGTCCACATACGCTGCTCCAACGGCTCCAAGTTCTCCGTCCAGACCCCGCTCGGATCCACCGTCGCCACCTTCAAGGCCCTACTCGCCGGCCGTTGTGATGTCCCCGCCGAACAGCAGCGCCTCATCTACAAGGGAAGGATCCTCAAAGACGAGCTTTCGCTCGAGAGCTATGGTATACGTTGTGTTCGTTTCGGGGGTTCTTGGTTGTTGTTGATTGATGAGGGGATTATGGGGCTTTGTTTGCTTTTTGGTTTTCTCAATTGATGATTTCGATGTTGGGAATTATTGTGGCGATCTTGATTGTTATTTTGGGGGATGAATGGAGAGGAAAATTATATTGGTACGATGGTTGAATTGTTGTTGCGAAAAATTTGATTGCTGGTATGCACGGAATGCTATGATGAGGAAGTGTATTTTCGTTTTTGGTGAGGCGAATTATAGGGATTCTTTTGTTTTGTAGATTTCTGCTGTTTAATTTCGATCTTGGGATCTGTTGCGGGTGGGATTTCGATTTTTGAGTGACGAATTGGGAGAAAGATTGCAACTTTTTCAGTATTTTTTTTTCTTGTAAAATTAATAGATGTTATGTACAGTATGATACATTGGGGAAATTGGTTGTTAGTGTTCATGTGATCCCAATTTGTGGAGATGCCTTGCTATCTACCGATTAATGTTCTCTGCTGAATTTTTCTTATGTCTTATTCCTTTCTTATTCTTCCACCCGATATCCAAAGGGGACATTGTACCCTAAATTAGGATCCATGTGATTATAAATGATAAAAAGTTTTTTTACAGCCAGGTGCCCTTCCTGACTTGAACCCTTGAAAATTCTATGTGAAGTTTTTTTTGCTACCGATTAGTCTGGATCAAATAATAGTGCAACATTTCATTGCATTCTTCTGATG
This sequence comes from Piper longum, assembly GCA_032619315.1. Taxonomy (NCBI): domain Eukaryota; kingdom Viridiplantae; phylum Streptophyta; class Magnoliopsida; order Piperales; family Piperaceae; genus Piper; species Piper longum. Next base: position 4,741 of record JAVDBV010049269.1, on the reverse strand, counting down.
ATTCTCAATGGGTTGTGTATGTATGATTCGAAGTGGCTTAGCTTATTTTGTTCCTGTATTGAGTTCATAGATGATGGCCCACGTGTTTGTAAATTAGATTATGTGTACAATGGCATTCAACTAGTGGTAGTAAAGTCAAATGTAGCCTGATTCCAGATTTCTTGTTTTTGTCTTCCTGATGGTTTTTGTGGTAGAAGCTTTTTGTTTGGAAATGCAAATAAACTTCGATTGTTGGTCAGTCTTCTTATAGGATCTTTGAGCATGTATGTTGTGCTGGTTTGAGTTTGTTTGGACATTACTTTATTCTTCGACTGCTCATGGTGCCCAGAATTAAGCAAATCAATGTGCTGCTCCTTAGAAATAGTTTTATTGGGCCTTACGTTGATTTCCACTTGCTGATAATTTTAAGTTCTTGTGTTTGTGCCTCTTAGAGTTTTTAAGTTTGGAGCTTTGCATTTGTATGATCGTTTTCTGTATCTTTTTGTCAACGGAAAAGTGTGGATCAGTGAAAATTTGTATTGATAGGGATAATGTTGAGTATCTTTTAGATGCTTTCTTTTTTCTGCATTCTGTGTACTTGTCACTCATCTTTCACACTTGCAAATATTTTAGGCTTACAGACAGAACACACTGTTCATTTGGTTCGAGGTGCAACACCACCACCTCCGTCTAATCCGTCTAACACACCCAATGTTGGAGCTCCAAACAGTAATGTGGGTGCAAGAGGTGGCCTGGGTGTAAATGAGTCTGCTTTTGGTGGATCTGACTTAGGAAGCACATTGTTTCCAGGACTTGGAGTCCCTAATGGACTCAGTGGAACTGGTGCTTCTGGTTTGTTTGGAGCTGGATTTCCAGACCTTGAGCAAGTTCATCAGCAGCTTTCTCAAAATCCTAATATGATGAGAGATATTATGAACATGCCTGCCATCCAAAATCTTATGAACAATCCAGATTTAATGCGTAGCATAATCACCAGTAACCCACAAATGCGGGAACTTATTGACAGGAATCCTGATTTGGCGCATATACTGAATGACCCCAGTACTCTTCGACAAACCTTGGAAGCAGCTCGAAATCCTGAGTTGATGCGTGAGATGATGAGAAATACTGATAGAGCTATGAGTAATATTGAATCTTCTCCAGAAGGCTTTAACATGCTTAGGCGCATGTATGAAACTGTTCAGGAGCCATTTTTAAATGCAACGACCATGGCGGGTGATGCAGGGAACAATATGAATTCTAATCCTTTCGCAGCTCTTTTGGGTGGAAATCAAGCTGGAGGAGATCGGTCAACCAACCTTTCAACTAGTGAACAAGATTCTGCTGGCTCTCCAGCGCCAAACACTAATCCACTGCCCAATCCATGGAGCAATAATGCCCCTGCAGGTAAACTATGGTTTTACGTTTATTTTCATGATTCTGATTTGTGTTGAGGCTATTGCCTATCTCAATTTTGGTTACCTATCAGTTATCTTTTTGGTTATGCAAAATCTGGTGATGGATAGTAAGTTTTCAACGTAGATTTTATGCTACACTGAGATTCTTCTTGCTTATCCTATCTAGACATCCTGTACAAGCTATACTTTATACAGATGTTTTAGAGTTTTTCATGCACTTCTTCTAGGTTGAGGCTTTCTCTTCCAGTTTCTTCTTAAATGATCTCTCCACGAGTTCTCAAGTGTCTTTTTATCTAAGTGCTTACTGAAGTTTGGTTGCAGGTGGCACACAAGCAAATAATACGACAAGGGCTACTAATCTTTCAGGAGATGCAAGAGCTCCTGCAGCTGGAGGATTGGCTGGAGTTTCCCCTCTCGACATGGAACGGATGTTTGGTGGCTCACAAGAGCAGTCCATGGTTCAGCTCATGCAGAACCCAGCCATATCACAATTAATGCAGAGTTTTCTGTCCAATCCTCAATACTTGAATGAGGTAATTGACTTGTTTTTTAATGAAATTGTTGTTTGGTGAAGCTGATGTTTTTCAAAAATCTTTTGCTTCTTTGATTAGCTTCTCAGTTTGAGTCCTCAACTGCGAAGCATGCTAGAGTCTAATCCTCAGTTGAGGGAAATGATACAAAACCCTGAGTTCATTCGACAGATAACTTCTCCTGAGACAATGCAGGTATAATTTGTATAGCTGGTTCTTATTTGTTAATGGTCAAATGTAATGGACATAGTGGGAACCTTTTCTGTGTACAACTATGCAGTGACTTGTTTATATGATTCTTCCTTTTTTATCATTTTTGAAGGTACAGATTGCCATCTTTTTCTTTGCTTTAAGCTATTTGTTAAAGGCCAGCTAATCTGATCATGAATTATGTTTCCAGCGTATGATGAATTTACAGTCGGCAATGTTTGGCCAGCAGCAAGCGGCTCAGTATGACAACTTAAACTTTCTTCAATTCATATTTTTGAACAAAATATCCGTCACTATTAGTGTTTAAATTACTTCTACTCTTTCTTTTTTCTTGTATTGATGTGAATTTTATTCTTCAGAAATCAAGGGGAAACTGGAGCTGGCGCAGGTATCCTTTACTTCCTTTCTAATTTGATGTGCCTCTTGAACTTATGTTGCATGACATGGCCTTCTTTTGTCAAGTCAATTTCATGGACTTGGACATGGTTTGCCAATGCATTGGCCTGCTGTGGCAAGTGGTTGCAGATGGACGTTAATACTGGTTATTCTTATTCTACTAATTATCAAGTGCTGTTTTCATTTTTTCCTTTTTTTTTTTTTGGTACTTCTTCCATTGACGATAGGAAATGCTATGGGCCTAGAGTTGTTGATGAATATGTTTGGTGGTCTTGGAGCTGGTGGTCTTAGTTCTCCTGCACAATCCAATGGTTAATTTTATGACTTTGAGCTTTGTTCTCGTTTTGCTTGCTGTTGTCAATTTTCTTATTTGACTTTTCCTATTTTAAAGTGCCTCCTGAAGAACGTTATGCTGCACAGCTCTCTCAACTTCAAGAGATGGGTTTTTTTGATGTTCAAGAAAATATTCGTGCACTCACTGCCACCTCTGGAAATGTCCATGCTGCAGTGGAGCGTCTTCTTCGCAACCTGGGTCAGTAAAATTTTTCTCCTGTATATTCTTATATTTGGTGTGCATGGTCATGGGGTGCTTGTAAGAGTAATCAGTCCAGTTCTGATCTTGTTATTAGTCTAGAATGTGACATCAGTAAATTCTGCTATTTATTCTACATCCTTTCTAGGCCCATGATAAATAAATTTGGGATTACCTATTGGGGAGACAGATGATTATAAAGTTTAGCTTTTCTATTTGTGGGGGCTTAAATCACTCTTTTCACCACACAAAATTGAGAGCAACTTGGGGATACCAAATTGGCATGTGCACCGTCACTTTGTGACCCTTCTATGGGAAATATAATCCGATACCAATACTCAGTTGTTCAAATAAGGTTATATGGATATTGGCCTCACGAAATATTGCGGAAGAATAAGTTTCTTGCTAGTTAATTTGATATATTTTGTGTTCTTTTCTAAGTTGCCCCGTCCTTCCATTTAAATTTGATCATTAGTTTTTGGTATATATATGTATCCAAGTTCTCTATGTTTTAATTAATCTTGTGTTATATTCTTTTCTTCTGACTGAATTGAGAAGTGGAAGCCATAATTTATATCTTTAGACATATTTATTTGGCATTGTCTTTGAGCTAGAATTAATGTGTCAAGTATTTAGGAGGGTATTGTTGTTGCATCACTAGTCTAGGCTGATGTACTGGACAGGTAGCTAATGCATGCAAATCTTGTTTTGTCAGATGGTTCTGGGTGATAGAAACTTTGCAAATTGTGCGAGTCAAAGGGTTATGTTTCTCTTGTATCCAGTCATGGATCTTCATGCCATAAAGCAGAATGTTTATTGCCAAGAGTCACTGTGATAGGCTTCGAAACTTATCCAATTTGATATGAATGGGGGTAAGAGATCATCCAATTTGATATGAATGGTGTAAGTCTCTTGTGGCAACAGAAGGGTGATTAGTGCAGAAATCCAAGCTATTCTTCATAGAAATAACTACTATTTTGTCAAGAGTATATACTATTTACCAAGGTATAACACATACTTGTGACAAGAGCATTACTTGTCAAATGGAAAGGCTATCTGCTTGTAATTTTATAGTGCCTTCATCTTATTTCTAATGACGTTTTCTTCATTACACTGATTGTCATAAATTACTAGTCAAGACAATCCCTAATAGCAACAGATAAGACGGAATACCAAAGCGGGTATTGCAGTGTTTGGTTGAATTATTCACATGCAATAACGATCCCTGGTACCATATTTTATACTTAGATATACCATCAAACCAATGATTTGATTTGAGATCTCATTAACAACTTGGCTTAAAAAAAAAGTAATCTTTCTCAGTGAGGTTGGTTGATGTCATGGGGTTTAGTTCGTGGGACAGTCAGGAGTTAGGGTTTGGCGGTTGTCCTTAGTAAATCCCGTGTTCAAGGTAGATAGCTAGTGTTATCTGAGTGGTGCAACAACCTACCAGTGTAATTTATTAGTGTGCGAGTATGGGTGCAGTTTGGTGCGTGTCTATTGGGACAGATAACGGGCAATTGATCGGTAAGGAGTATCGAGCATGCCGCTACTGGGGTATCGAGCGGGGTTGGTCTTGATGCGTGCGAGGTCGAGTTTAGCCGGGAAACGTTACCGAGACGAGTACTGGTAGGAGTCGCGAGTACCGGGAGCGAGGGGTGCAGTGACCGAGCATG
>JAVDBV010049268.1:0-12660 GCA_032619315.1 Piper longum | reverse complement strand
AAGATCGCCGCGAGGCGGTCATGGTGGTACCGGTACGCTGGCCGGGGGCGAGGTGGAGACTCACCGGCAGCGAGCCGAAGTAGCGCCGGTGTTAACACTCCAAGGTCGTGGTGGGTTGAAATTATATAGGAAAACCAGAAGTGACGTGGGCGGCTCAGATCTCGCCACGTGGCACGATCTGGAATTCCAACAATTGTAGTGGGACCCACATATAGGTATATCTAATATACCTATGGACGAAAAACTCGAATTGAGACCGTCGATAATCAAATCTTACTCGAGCCTAAAAGTGACTCGATCGACAGGAAATAAAACAATCATGTTAAATGGACCCCAAACTTAGAAATGTTAAAAATAATGGCTCGTTCCTCACTGTACCATTTTTTTTTTATGAGGAAAATTATAATAATAATTATTGTTGTTATTATTTTCGGGGTTTTTACAGGCAGCAACGTTAACACAAATCAAGGATGACACGAGGAAAGAGGAAGGATACGCAAGTGAGGAAGAAGCTGGCTCCGAAAGAGGAGAAGAATATGAGAGAATGAGATAAGGGTGACTCCCCCTCATAAATTATATAATGAAACGACGGCTAGGGTATGTGAAAAATACCCTAACACCCGTATTTTATTTAACCAGGTAACAGGGTAAATAATAAAATATAATATTTAACTAGGTAGCGAGTAACTAATTTAAATAAAAATATTAATTTTCCAACGTCCGATCCTACCACGTCGAATATTTATTTATTATTATTATGGCATGGGTGGTTGTCGATGATGGTGGTCCTCGACTGGGTTGCGTTGGGGACACTCCAAGCTTTGTACAGGTCGGCTAGGCGGTCGTCGGAGATGGATCTCTGGCAAAGGGCTCCTTCCCTTCCTTCTTCTAGGTGGTTGTCAGAGATGGATCTATGGCAAAGGGATCCTTCCCCTTCTTTCTTCTTTTCTTGCTTCTTTCTTCTCCGGCTACTTCATTTCTTCTTCAATTTTCTTTAAAGCAACGAGCACCCCCTTCATTTCTCTTTTTCTCTATCATTTGTAGAAGTCTAAGGGATTTTCACAGTTCTACAACTTGAAGCTTCAAATCATACCTTCCCCCTTGGTTGGTTCCGTATTTGATGCTTGAAATCTTCACTCACCTCCTCTTATCTGCTCCTTTTTCTTATCCTCTTCCTTTGATTTTGGAACCATCATGGTCTATTACTTTGGTGATAGTTAGCTATGGAGGCATAGGCTCGACTAAGATCATTTGATTTGAACGAACAAAGATTTCAATTAATCAAGTTAATAAAACATTTGGTTGCGATAGAAAATTTTCTATAAAATTTCTAAATAATTTTGTTATAATTTTTGTTTCATTATCATTTTGAAAAGTGGAAGAGGTGATAAAATCATATTTGGCAAGGGTCTTAGGCCCTTTGAGCCACCAACCAAACTTTGGCGCGTCTTAGGAACTAAGCTCTCCTACCATTGAGGGACTTGCAATATGTGTTACAAGCCTATCTTATTCTAAAAGTTAACTAAAGGAATAAAATTTTTTTATTAGCTTATATAAAATTTATCAATACCTTCTACGACTGATGTGGGATAAACCCAACAAAAAGAAGGATAAGCATTAGAAAAATATAAATAGTCTTGAACCTTTTCTTTGTAACATTTTTTGAAGTTTTTTAGAAACAACTTCTGCCATTTTATATTTTGACAATGTTTTGTCAAACATCTTTTTTATCTCTTATCATTATAATTTTATATTTTGGTATTAAATAGACACCAAATAATGCAACTAAACACCCAATAAGGTGAGCATTTTAATGGCTCAACTAAATGCAAATTTACCTCATATATTAAAGGTTTCTAATTTAGGGAAAATTGATATTTTGTAAAATTATATAGAACTCCAATGGTATATAAAATGTCAATAATATATAAATAATAAAATTTACAATAATTTTAAATTAACTTGAATAATTTATTAAACTTGAATGCAACTTTCCCCCAAGCAACTTGAATGCATTTCCCACAAACCTCCCCCGCCACATTACACTCCCCCCCCTCCCCTCTCCTCCCAAGCAACTTGAATTCATTGAAATCAAGTTTAATCTAGAACCAAACCAAGCAGTCACCTGATCAAGCATTTATTTGAACTTCAAGACGAGAAGAACTACAATTCCCTAGGGGTGTAAATGAGCCGAGCCGAGCCGAGTAGTGGTGTGCTTGAGTTTGGCTCGATATAAAACGAGCCGAGCCGAGCTTTAATGTAAACGAGCTAAGCTTTAATATAAACGAGCCGAGCCGAACTTATCCAAAATTTATATCGTTTGGGCTTGGTTCGAGCCGAGCTCGAGCCGAGCTTTAGGTGAATTTTAGCCAAGCTTGAGCCTAGCGAATGTTTCTGTGCTCACTTATATAAGATAAAAAAAAATTTAAACACTATATAAATTCAATGTGACCTCAATAATATTTACGAGCCGAGCCGAACCGAAGATTTTTTCGAGTTTGAACATATCGAATTCGAGTTTCGAGCCGAGCCGAGGCGAATACTCCTTTGCTCAAGCTCTGTTTGTTGTTCAACGAGCTTATCTATTTCGAGTCAAATATTTTTTCGAGCACAAAATTAACGAGCACGAGTCGAGTCGAGCTGAACGCAAAAAGCTCGCGAGTAGGCTTGGCTCATTTACACCCCTACAATTCCCCCTATTTTAATTGCAAACTATTTTGATTTGTAGGGATGAGTAAAGTTTGGCTCAAACTAAATAAATTGACAAAACCGTGCCAAAACAGTTTGTTTTATTCAATTTTGGAGACAGTTCGGTTTGCTTCGGTATCCACTTTAGGTAAAATCCCAGTATGTAAAAAATCAGTTCGGAATCTCAACCGAATAAAAAACTGATAAAAAAATTTAATATTCATGTTCTATATGAGACATTATTAATTTTTAAATATATCTGTAGTTTACTTAAGATGTTTAACACAATACAATACTTGTGAATTTGATTATAATAGTTAAATCATATTTTGATTTAACTTATGGAGAAAATAATAATTAATTTTAATATAAGTTTAATAATTTCGATATCAAATTAATTAAACCGAAACCAAAATATTTTAATTTAATTTGGTCTAATTTTAGGAAAAAATTAAGTTTGACTGGGTTTGAAAACGGGGGTGACAAAGGGAACCTCGAAAATTCGGTTCGAAATCAAATTGACTTGAGACTCGGTATTATTTGATTATATACCCTTTATTCACATATTTTTAAATACTTTATTTTTTATCTCACAAAATTGGCATAATGGCGGCGTTCCAAAGCGCGAAGTGTAGGTGCCGTGGTCATCCGGCCGCCGGCCACACACGCAGGAGGCGTTCGGCAGACGCTTCTTCGGTCCATCATCTCATCTACACCGCGTCCCCGGCCAAACTACCCAGTCGGCAAAGGCCAAACGCGTCTCACACACATCTCATCTCCCCAGAATCCACGCTCCCCCACACCCCCGAGTCAGGATACGGAAATGGTTAAGAAACCGAGGCAGATTACTAGCTAATATCATCTCTTCAAATCCTGCCCATTAGCTCCTAAATAAACAACCTGTAACCACAGGTCTGCACCCCAATCCGCCATATTATCTTTAATTATAACAACAACCATAATACATTAATCAATTTTAGCACCACTAATAACCATATTATCAATTATTATGGAACAAAAGTAATAAATTAATCAATTATCATTGATTATAAGAATACTAATAATAAATTAAACAATGTAATGTAAATGAGCGCTAATCTCATGGTTTTTTTGATAAAGAAAAAAAGAAGAAGTAAAATTAACTGTGCTTGGTTCATCTTCCATCTTCTCGCCCACCCATTACTCACAACATCATTATTATTATGCCTACTCCCTTATTCCCACCACCTCTCTCCACCCTCCTTTCCTCCTCCTTTTTTACTAGGGTTTTGATCGGACCTCCCCCTCTACCCCTACTCCACCCAGATTTGTCTCTGCCGTTGCCGCCGGGACGAGGGGATGGTCGGCACCGGCGGCTAGCCGACAAGACGACGTCGCCGGTGCTTTAATTGTGCTCTGATCTCCCCCTCCCCGGGCGGAGATGGGAATTTGCCATGGAAAGCCCTTCCAAAGGTCAGATTTTTCCCTCGCACCCGAGGCCGAGCTGCACGTTAACGGTGATGGGTTGAAGAAGGAGGTCGCGGCTGCGGAGGCAGACGCTAGGCATGCCCTCGGCGGCGAGGACGCCGCCGCGGCGGCGGGGAAGAAGTCGCCATTCTTGCCCTTTTTCTACAGTCCCAGCCCCGCCCACCACTTCTTCTCCAAGAAGTCGCCGGCGGCGGGGACGGCGACGCCTCGCAGCTCCAATTCCACGCCGAGGCGGTTCTTCAGGCGGCCATTCCCGCCGCCGTCCCCGGCGAAGCACATCCGGGCGGTGCTTGCGCGGCGGCATGGCTCCGTGAAGCCCAACGAGGCGTCGATTCCCGAAGGGAGCGAGGCGGATGGGGGCGCCGGTGCGGGCCTGGATAAGAGCTTTGGGTTCTCCAAGAATTTCGGGAGCAAGTACGAGATCGGGGAGGAGGTTGGGAGGGGGCATTTTGGGTACACTTGCAAAGCCAAGTTCAAGAAGGGGGAGCTCAAGGGGCAGCAGGTGGCCGTGAAGGTCATCCCCAAAGTTAAGGTCGAATCTTTATCCCATTTCACCTGATACTTTTAGTCGCCGGGTACTTTGAGCTAAGAATGAAGGCAATAGAATTTCGGATTTATGGCCGTTGAATCGTGGTGCTTTGGATGAGCATTTCAGGATTTTTTTAAAAAAATCTTTTTGGTTGCCTGCTGTCATTTGGCTATATATATATTTTTAATTTTTAAGTTTATACTTGACGTAGTGAGGCTGTTCTTAGCTCGTTACTTGACCTACATGATTTTTTCTGTCACACATATTGATATGGCTTACGGGTAATGGCGTTTACTGATAGAGTTATTGATTTTGCAGGCTAACAAATGTTACATCAGTACTTATGTCGTCAAAAAATTTCAACGGCCGATATTTAAATTGTGATGATTTCATGTCGTGGATGCTTAATTTAATTGATATTCGATTCTTGGTTATTTACCGTATGCTTGCAAAGAAACTATGTTTTTTTTAAAAAAATATCTTTGTGTATGGAATAGTGAACTATTATTTAAATCAATGTCTTTCCTATTAAGTTTTGGTATTTTTGGGATTTGTCAGATGACAACAGCAATTGCCATTGAGGATGTCCGGAGAGAAGTGAAAATATTGAGAGCTCTCACTGGCCACAATAACTTGGTTCAATTTTATGATGCATATGAAGATCATGACAATGTGTACATAGTGATGGAGTAAGCTCAATTGTTTTGGAATTTGAAATTTTCATTCAGTTTTTACTCCATTTTAAATGCAGTTTCTGTAAAGCTTTTTGGGCAGCAGTCCCTTCTTACCTATGGCTAAGCACAATGCATCATGTATTCTTTCCACTTATTTTGAAGTGTTATTTCCTTCATGATATTTTTGTTAAACATGTTTCTTGTTCTTAAATTTTTTCTTCGTTTGGGTGGAAGTCCTGACACATTGAGAATGGATGCTATTTTATTTTTTATCTTTTTTCTTGTCTAGATTAAATATCGTTCATGTTAAATATGGAGTTTTTCTTTCCTATTTGCTTTACAGTTTCATATTGCGATTTCATTTCATTGCTTATTTGGTAATGGCCTGCACAAAGATACGATGTTGTGGGTTGAGTGCTTCTTGTTGTGGAAATGTACTTTTGATTACGATATGGATTATTTGACTGTATAATGCCATTTTTAGTTTAATAATCGAGGGCATATGAGGATTCTTCCATCCTTACCTTTTCTTATTGTTACCAGATTATGTGAAGGTGGGGAGCTTTTAGACAGGATTTTATCTAGGTAATTTGTTTCTGAAATGTGATTGTTGTCTCCATTAATTTTTAAGTCTAGTGCGTTCATTTGGCTTTTTAACGTTTATAAATTTGATGAAATCCTCTTTTTTGTCTTTGGCAGGGGAGGAAAATATACTGAAGATGATGCTAAAGCTGTCATGGTGCAGATACTTAATGTTGTTTCCTTTTGTCATCTTCAAGGTGTTGTTCATCGGGATCTCAAACCAGAGGTAAGAGTAATTTTCTCTTCAATATTGACAAGGTTGAATGCCTTAACTGTTTAGAAATAATTTTATTCTGAAAGATGCTGACAAATGTGTTAACTTATAGCAGTAATTATCATAATGCTTCAAATAGGATGCATAATCATCATTTTTCTGATTGGCATCCTGTTTTTGTATTGCCTTGGAAAATTCGTTGCTGATATTTCGCGTCTGTTGATTCAGAATTTCCTTTTCTCATCCAAGGCAGAAGATTCCCAACTAAGGGCTATTGATTTTGGACTCTCAGATTTTGTTAGGCCAGGTTTGTATTTAGCAAACTATTTGTTCCAACTGACAACTTGGGAAATTTTTTCCTGGTCTCGTTTTGTTGGAGAATTTTGGGATAGAAGTCCATTTCTATATAACTTTTGGCATTTGCTGTTTATCTTAGGTGAGAGCTTCGATGATGTGTTTGTATTCTATGTTCAATGATGGTGTGATGAAAGGAATTAATTTTGTGCCAAATAAGCTATGATGATGATAACAATTCTAATATTATTATTTTAGTAATTGTTTTTACTTGTCTGGATATTAAATTACTCACCCCTTGTTATTTTATTGCCAGATGAGAGACTTAATGATATTGTAGGAAGTGCATACTATGTGGCACCTGAAGTTCTACATAGATCATATAGCACAGAGGCTGATGTATGGAGCATTGGTGTGATTGCTTACATCCTATTATGTGGGAGCCGTCCTTTTTGGGCTCGCACAGAGTCTGGAATCTTCCGTGCAGTTTTAAAAGCTGATCCAAGTTTTGATGAAGTTCCATGGCCTTCTCTATCCTCCGAGGCTAAAGATTTTGTCAGAAGGTTATTTATAAAAGATCCACGCAAACGAATGACTGCTGCCCAGGCATTAAGTAAGTTATGATAAGATACTTGATTTTCAAGCGGGATATGTAGATTATTGTTGATTTGTTATCCTTGCCCTTTACAGGCCATCCATGGATTAGGAATTACAAGGATGTAAAAGTACCTTTGGATATTCTAATATTTCGGCTAATGAAGGCTTACATGCGCTCTTCATCTCTGAGAAAAGCTGCTTTGAGGGTTAGTCTGTAGTGGATACCCATTTTCTTCTAGAGTTTCCCTTAAATTTTATCTGTTCTGGCTTCTTAGTTCAAAGTGTCAGTTTGTTACCTCTTTTAGTATTTCTTTAGAGTCTAATCTTGTATGGTCATAAAAGTTACTTGTTTTAAATTCTTTGCCATTGACCTTTTGAAGATCATTTGCCCTTGACTTTTGACAATATGTTTTTATTTACATCAGGCTGTTTCGAAGATTTTGACGGCAGATGAACTTTCTTATCTTAAGGAGCAGTTTTCCCTTCTGGAGCCAAATAAAAATGGATGCATATCATTAGACACTATCAAAGTGGTATGAGCGTTTATATCCTTCTTAGGACAAAGTTAAGAACTAAACAGCAGTTGATCTGTTGATATTCTTTGTATTTTTTTTCAGGCTTTGATGAAAAATGCAACAGATGCGATGAAGGAATCACGTGTTGCAGATTATCTTGCAACAGTGGGTTTTATATCTCAATAATCTGTTTTATACTTCTGTTTCTCTTTTGATTTTTTTCTTGACAGTATAGTTTTTATTTTTTTTTGCTTTTATGTGACTGGGGCAGCTGGGTCCTCTTCAATACAGAAAGATGGATTTTGAAGAATTTTGTGCAGCTGCAGTAAGTGTTTATCAACTTGAAGGTTTGGATAGGTGGGAGCAACGAGCTCGTTGTGCCTATGAGCTTTTTGAAAAAGATGGGAATCGGGCAATTATGATAGAGGAACTTGCTTCGGTATTCTCCTGCCAATTTTATTAGTCTTTTGTGTGATTGGAAACAATTATTGATTTTTAATGCGCTTTAGATACCTGGCATTAGGGTTTTACTGGTAAAGTCATTTATTATTTTCCTCTGCCAAATTGAACCTAATTTACTTAAGTATGATTATTTGGCTTTTGATTACTTTAACTATTGTGCCAAGAAAATTCCTTATTGTTTTGTTCAGAATTCGTGTGTTATTTTGTTTCCTAAAATTTGTCCTGTCAATATTTCTATGTTCATCTGTTGTATAGACGGTTAACATTTTCACTTTAGTTGTTTTGTCATGCACTGATTGACATTCAGGAATGCCAATTTCAGTATATTGATGGTCTTGGTTGTGATCTCAGGAACTTGGCCTAAGTCCTAATGTACCAATTCATACTGTGCTTCATGACTGGATCAGGCATACGGATGGAAAATTGAGTTTCCTTGGATTTGTGAAATTACTACATGGTATTTCTAGCCGAACGCTTGCAAAGACTCAATAGTTGACGTCAGAAGTTTCCGGTGCATAAATATGTGCAGTTTCACCCTTGTGCAGTTTTTAGTTAAGTGACATGTCGTATGAAGGTAATCACAGTTGGTGCATTACGGCTTAATTATAAGAATCTCGATCGAAGGCGTTCCAATCCTCAAATGTACTTGGAGTTCATGCAGTGATTAGATATGTAGCTCATTGCCAGTGTAATGTTAGCCACATTTTTACCATAGTTTAAGAACAGATCTGCTGTTCACCTTTCAATGTAACAAATGTACTGTGGTGCGTCAATTGAAAGTGCGTCTTTCATTTCATTCAATTTTAACCCGATGTTTCATTTTTGCTTTTAATTCTATCGTGAACGATGGCAATGGAATTTTAGTCACTGATATTCCTAGTTAATTAGACTAGGATATCTGTAAAGTATGACAAAAGCTTGCTTGCATCAAATTTCTTGATGTGCATCATGCTTTTTCCACATTTTAATGGAATTCTTAAGTTGCTAGTTTTAATATTGAAATTACCCATGATTCGTTGTCTGTGGTGACTGCAGTTCACGTAGCCCATACATTAATAAGGTGCTTTGTTTTTCTGTATTTGTCAATATCTTTTGGTGTTACTACACTACAGTATTCAAACCCAACCGGACGTTTAGGTTATCGCCATTGCCTAACTGCATGAGCACAACCGTCGTGCATTGCAAACTGATGCAATCTAATTAAGGTTGTGAGCTGCAATGAGCTGGAGAGAGTTATAGGTCTACCGAACACTGGGGACCACACTAATAAATGTAGAAGCTGTTCTCAAAAAAAATTTTATAAAATAAATGTGGAGTACTCGCGCAAGACCACTATCATGTTAAAAGAACCAAGTGTGGTAGTTGACATTGTGCAATAATAATAGCAAATTATTATTATGATTTAAAGCATGCCACCGCTTATCTAATGGGGACGATATGAGCAGAATACTGGTTTGCACAAGGATCTAGCTTAGCATAGGTGTTGCATTTTCTGAATGGCACAAGTATTGCAATTTCTGAATATCCATCTGATGCTTAGATTAAGATTCAGATGCTATAATTTTACAACAAGCCCCTCAAGGCCTGCTTGGGAATAGGCCGTCAGCTCGGTCTGAGCTTGGTGACCGTCACATCGAGCCCACACGGGCTGAGCCGCCTGCTGCATGATTGTTTCATAAAATACTTTCATTCATATTTGTAGAAAATTAGCAAGGTTTCAGCAATAATAAGCGCAAGTAGTTTACAACAGCCTTCTTCACAAAATAATCCTTTATTTTTTACAAGGTTACTGATTTATAATAGTCCTTGATAATGCTGATGAAGAATCTTGTTTCGGTACTTCAGCATTCTTGAGACTTCAATATGCTGAAAAGATGAGGTTCAGATTGTAGTTTAACATGGCAAAATTCCATTTCGGAAGGTTGGATTTATAATCAAAGCTTCTATAAATTTTTAGCATAGTAAATAATGACAACCATGAGGCTAACTCTCTACTTGCAGGAGGTTGAAACCCAAATTTTGGACTAGTAGTGATAGGTTGGACTTCCCCTTGCAATCTTGGCGAAGTGATGAAGAGAATCCCGTCGGAGAACCCTAATCTACAGCTAATAGAGCTAAAGAACAAGCTCATCGATTGCCGCCACAACCCCGCAAAATTCGGAACTAAAATAGGAACAATTCCATTTCAAAATTCAAGTCTACTCTGTCAATACAACAGTTCGTGCTAAGTAATGCCACGAATTCTCCATTTGTGTTGATGCATCTGAAGTACAAGTCTACAAACACAGAAAAGTGTCAGCTACTTACCATTTGACCATTGCCTATTTAATACCTCTGTTGCGTCTTGTTTTCAGAAATTGAATTAGTTGCAGCTCCACTTTTCTTGAGTCAATTATATAATGAATTTTGTGAACAGTATCAACCATCTTCTCAATATTCCACGATGCCGGATTTCGTTGGGAAACATGGAAGACATCATGGATGTGGGCATCTTGGGACTACTGCAATTGGCAACTAACATCTTGGTAGAAATTGAGAGTGCTTGCTGCTTCTACGGATGTAGCTTTACGTAGACCATATCACCTTCCTAATAGATCAACTCACGTCTCTTCTTATCGGCATTTACCTTCATTTGCAATTGAAATTTCTGCTTATACTAAATTTCTTTCTATATTCGTATCTGTAAGAATATCCAAATAGTTAGTCCTTGGGGTCTTCAAATATAAGCTTGTAAACATAGATTGGCTTCTTGGGGTCTTCAAATATACTGAATTACAAGAAGCTATGAGAGGCCTTATATAGTCTTAAACAAGCTTCTAGGGCTTGCTGAGAGGCTAAACACCTCCCAAAATTCACTAGCCTTTACGTGAGAAAAAGTAGACATCATATTGTTCACTAAGAGATCAGAAGATAAGTTTCTATTGACATACATATATGCAGATGACATTGTTTTTAGTTCCAAAGCGTTAGAATTATGGTTCCAAAATTATTATTTACTATATTTCAAAGGACTTTAGAGAATATAATTATATATATTACCTCTTAACTCTTAACCTTACACCGTTTCGTACGATGAATAAATATGAAGTAAAGAGATGCCTAGTAATAGTGTAAATAACTCTAATTTTTACATATTTTGATACGATAAATGAATGTGTAGTTAGGATAAAAGGGGGACACCCAATGATGTTTATATGTACCCCATGGCTTTACAAGTGAGTCATGCTAATTGATCCTAGTTTGGCTAAAGGGTAGCAAGCTAATTGCTTGTAGATAGTTATTTTTTACTCTTGTTCCTATACTCAAGTTCTTATACATTTGTACTATCTAGTTCTTACATCTAGAGAAAACATGTCATGTATGTTATTATTTAATTATATTATTATGCTTGTCTATGTATTTTTCTTACAAGTACAAACTATTCGTTCAATTCTTCTATTGGAAGATCATGAACATGCATAATAGTGTTGTGGTAAAATTAGTTATATATTTTGTAAAATCCCCATCGGGAAATGTGATTTGCATAATTAAGTTTATCTTATTTTGCTCATATAAATTATGTACTTTGTAAAATACCCATTGGGTAATGCAGATTACATTATTTTCACATGTTATTTATATGTAGTTTGCAAATCCCCATCGGGTAATGCAAAATATTTTGTTTGTGTGCTATCTATATTTGGTTTGTAAAATCCCCATCGGATGATGCAAATTGTATAATTTGTGTTGGATGCTTTATTTTGTATAAATTTACAAAATCTCCATCAGGTAATGCGGGTTAATATTGTGTGCATGTGTATGACCATTTGACTTTGTGTTCTGTGCTTGGTGTTATGACATATATACACTAAAATCAATTACATATGCTTTTATGGATATTAAGGTATATGTTATCCATAATTTAATATCTTATAGTAGATATGGCTAAGAAGAGAGAAGATTGTAAGGCTTATGAAAATTGAAAATTAGCTACTAATACCTGGAAAATAAATATCTATGCTTGAGATATTTTATTAACAAAGACTACAAAAGAAATTTTTGGACAAATTGAGATTTGAGGTTAAGAAAAGTTTTGATTCTCTCATAGTTTACCTTTAGAAGTTGTCTCTTAGAATGAAGTGTGAGGATGGGTTTGATGTCCATGAAGTTAAAGTGAAGAAATGTCTATCATGTTGTAAAGACCCGCCCTAACCGAGCTCGGGTGTTACTGAGAAATGAATCATAACATGAAAAATAAATCTAGAAATTTATTAATCATAAAAATAATAAATCATATTATGATAGCATGCATCAAAATAAATAAATAAATAAACTACTTAAGCAAATATTCTACAGTCTTGGACCGTTTCCCGTAGCCACACTTATAACTCAAAAGAGTAAAAAGGAAGTCTAATTTATTATCAATTTACCAAACCTACTTTGGTAAGAGAACCGTCCACCACACTCTTAAGCATCAGTCCAAAGTTGTTCACCTGCGGAGGCAATTCCGCGTTAGTGATAAAACCACTAAGCCGAATAATTACATGAAACAAGTCAATATATTCCCCATTAATATTTCACAAATATTTTATATGAGCCTATGCCGAGCTCTTATTATGCCAGGAGGGGTGGCCACCCCATCCGGTTACCATCCCATGC
>JAVDBV010049267.1:0-12622 GCA_032619315.1 Piper longum | reverse complement strand
CCTCCTCACCTGCGAGTACCCGTACTTCCCCTCCTTAGTCGACCAGCTACTCGACCTCTCCAAGCTCTCTGTTGGACCATAACCGCCGCTGCCTTCGTAGGAAGCGTCGTCGATGCGCCTCCAGATCCGCCGACCGATGTTTCTTCGTCGTCGCTGCGGGCTCCGATTCGGCGTTGGTTGTGGGCATGTTTGGTCTGAAGATTGGGGATGTTGATGGGTTTGGAAATGATGATGGGTATTGGGTATGGGAGAACAATGGCTCTTTGTATGTGTAAAAATCGTGACTCGAGTTAGGGTTTTATTACAGCGAACCAGTCGGTTCAACTGTCGGTTCGAGTCGAATCAGTTCATAGACCGCACGCTTAGTCGAGACCAGCGTGAGTTATGAGCGATGAGAGTCATATATACCTGAATGTATGATGATGATGTGAGACAAGTTATCACAATATATGAAAGTATGCAGTAATTTTTCTTTTTATTGATTTGATCGTAGAAATAGTTTTAGACCAATTAACGCATTAGGACACGTTATTGGATAGTTAGGGTGGATTATTAGTTATAGAGCATGTCATTTGGATGTTGTGGTGTTTTTTTTTTTACGGGATTTTCCCAATTTTTTTATTTTTTTTTAGGATTTATTACGAGTTAGTTATTATTTTGACTCGAGTAGGAATCGAGTCAATACTTATTTATAAAATTGCCACTGAGGTATATCACCTCCTTCCCCGACAGTTTTCCACACCCAAACCCTCACTGCCGCTGTTCGCTTGTCGCCACCGCCGTCACCTACGCTGCTGCGTCGCGTCGTGCCTTCCAAGCCACACCGCTGCTGTAGTGACATCGACAACCACGCCCTCGACCTCCCCGACATTTCCCCCCTACCCAACGCTGATGCCGAGGCCGGACGTGGGCCCGATTGGAGCGACCCACCGCGCGGCTAGATTTGGTGCCGCCGCCGACGGCCATCGCCATTGTCGTCGACTGTGTTGTCACTACCATTGGGTCAGGCTCGTCGAGACGGTGCCGACCCTTACCCCTGATTGCCTCGCCGTAACAGTCGCCGAAAAATCGTCGGAACCCGCCAAAAAATAGCCGAACTTGCCAAAAAATTAGAATTGCCTAGTTTTCCGCCGAGTTCATCCAGTTGATCCCATGGTTGCATGAATCGGAATTGGAATCGGAATCGTTTTTCCAAGTAATCAGAATCGGAATCGGAATCGGAATTGGTCTAAATCGGCCAAGAATCGGTTTTCTTGAATTGGTCAGGAATCGGTTTGAATCGGAATCGGAATCAGAATCAGAATTGGAATCGGTCCGAATTGGTTATATAAAAAAAATTGACAACTCATAATAGAAATAGTTGAAATACATAATTAAATAATTTTTCAACGTAAATACACAAATTTAGGTATTTATACAACAATTATAAAGGTATGTAATTATGACAATACAACGGCAGTCATACCTGAAAGAACAAATAAGAACATACTTGAAAGAATATACTCTTTATGTAATTCAAATAAAAACAAACCTGGAAGAACATACCCTTTATGTAATTAACAAAATTTCATATAATTACATACCTGAAAAAGCATTCACAATTTATCATCACAATACCACAATGTCATTCGCAATTTATCATCACAATACCACAATTTAATACAAGTCCAAAAAATGAATATTCAGCACAATTTTACATAGTGATAACTAAATCATCTAATTCATTATCTGAAACATGTTCAGAGTCTGAATCATTATCACCAATGGGAAAAGTAGAGCTACCATCTACATTAAGATGAGATCCCTGTGTAAAATGAGGCATAGAACCCCCAATCAGATGAAGTCCCTCGAGTTCAGATGGTAAAAATAAACCATCAGACGCAATAGAACACGATCCAATTGCAGTTTTCAATGTGGTACCACTTTCATTCGCAACAACAACATCTTCGTCTTCACCATCATTGTTGCCAACATTGGTACCAAAGAAATCATCCTGCATAAAAAAAGTCTTACCCTATTCATTTCAATTCAAAAAAAAATTCATACAGAAAATCATGAATGTGATGTAATCTTTTGTTAAACATACCGATGGGGATGGGTTGTCCTGTTCTCCAACCCACTCATCTAACGAGTCTTCTAAACTCAAATGTTCACTAACTGCATCATATGTATGCCTCCACCTCAACTTGTTTTCTTTGACCCGCATGTTGTAATGAACATATACAAAATCATTGACTCTCTTCCTGGCGAGGTGATTTCTTTTTTTGGTATGTATTTGGTTAAAAGTGCTCCAATTACGTTCACAACCCGATGATGATGAAGTTTGACTAAGTATTCTAATAGCTATCTTTTGTAGTTCAGGGTAACTTATACCATGTTGCTCCCACCATGATGCTACATTTGACAAATTGATTTACTTATAAGCTTGCTATAAAAATAAAATACTGAGAAAGGTGGTTTTTACCTGGGTGAAGGGCTTTTCTGTTGGTAATTGCAAGAGAATGTCCAAAATCTCCTTTTGCAGATACAAAATTGGACCACTACAAAATATTAAAACAAAATTAGTAATCATATTTAGTTATACAAATATATATATATATATAAAACTTTAAAATAATAGTATCTTGACCTGCAAAGATGCCATGGATCGAACTGCCTCATTGACTTCCAAACGACAGATGACATCATTGAATGCACGATACGCCTCACTTGGCTACAAAATTATTCCCAATCAAACATAAGCAATATGAAATTGTTTAAAAAATCATAAAGGTATGTAAGTTAAATAAGAACATACAATGGTAGAGTTAGAGCGATAAAGAATTTGAGGATTAAGCATATATGCTGCTGCATGAAGAGGATGACAAAATTTATTCGCCCACCTCTTGGTGATGATATCAACAAATAATTTGTATCGCTCTAGTTTCATGTCATGGACCTCTTTTATTTTTTCTATAGTCGTTTGCATTGCATCATAAACGAAAGGCATCGAAGGTCGGTCATCACTATCTACCAATCTCAAAAATTGAACAAGTGGCTCAATTGTTTTATGCACAAATTCAATCTTCTTCCAAAAATGGGCACTCAAGATAATCCCTTCAGCTACTATTCCATCCTCATATTTTACAAACTTCGATGATGAATACATTTCAGAAACAAACATCTTTTTCAGTGTCTACTTGTGTTCTAGGAAGTTCGCAATCGTCAAAAAATGATTAGCAAATCGAGTTGCCCCAGGTCTCACCAATTCATGTCTATTTGTGAAATTATTTCTTATAAGAGCTAACAACCATGAGTGGTTGTCTATAAGTTTGGTGACTTTTTGTGCATTCATAATGCATGTTTTACATACGACTTGCTTCTTAGATATATCAACTGGTGTGTCATATTCTCATCCAATATCCATCTTCCCTGTGATAACTCTGGTACGCAGAATACAATATTTGAAAAAAAAAATTCCATACAATTATTGGATAGCAACACGCAATTGCACGCACAACACAACATTTGAAAAAAAAAAATCACGTAGCAGCTCAATTTGCACATAGCAACTCAGTTTGGAGTTTTGGACGCACAACACAGCTCAAGCAGCAGCGCAAATTTAGACAGGAGCACAAACAACAGCTCAATTGCACACCACGCACAATGAATAGCAGCACAATTTTGAATGCAGCTCAATTTGCATGCAACAGCACATTGATCGAATTTGCAAGAAGCAGCAGCACAACAGCACAACAGCACAACAACTCAAGCATGAATTAGCATACAACATATCATGAAAAAAAATTTTGCACATCAATTTGCATACAATTAGCAATTTGCACATTAATTTTCATACAATTAGCATCCAATTAAACATCAATTAGCATACAACAACATAGATATCAATTTGCACAGCAATAGATATCAATTTGCACATCACAACAGTAAATTTTTAAAAAAAATCAACTTTACAAAAAATTTGATTCGGACGGCAACACTCGGCGGCGAGGTCGTGTCAACGGTGATGTCGGCCGGTAACCAGTCGGAGGCGAGGTCGGAGAGAGTCGAGAAAGCCCGGTTGGAGACGGTGGCAGCAGAGGGCGGAATCGAGGCCTTGTCCACAAGGCTGTCGGCCGGCCACCCGTTGGAGGCGAGGTTAGAAACAAGTCGAGGAAGCCTGGTTGGAGGTAGAAGCGCGGTGGTAGAGGGCGAAATTGCGGCGGAGGGCAGAATCAGGTGAAATCGATTTCGCCCGATTCCGATTTAGGGTTTAAAATACAAATTATAATTTTACCCTTGATAAATTAATTTAATAAATATTATATCTAGGGCATTTTGGTCATTTACAAAAAAATTTACTATTTTACCCTTAATAAAATAATTTTATAAATATAGTAACAAGGGCATTTTGGTAATTTTCCAAAAAACCAATTCCTTCCGATTTAGCCTGATTCCGATTCCGATTTAAATCGACCAACTTTTAACCCAATCAGGGCCGACCGATTCGGCCCCAAAATCGGATCGACAACGTGCTGATTCAATTTAAATCGGCCGATTCTAATTCGGAATCGGCAATTCATGCAACACTAGTTGATCCTGATCGAACTTCTAATGCTGCTGAACTCCGAATTCGAGCTTCAACACACGCGACGAAACCTAGCCGTCGTCGAATTGTTTAGAATTAATGATTATTAGCACAACATATTAGGATAGTATGATTGAATGATTAATGTGATGTATTTTATACTAATTAAAATATGGATGTATGTGAGGGTGTGACATTAAAATAAACACTAAGTGATTAATTAGGTAGACTAAATATGTATTGTAATTTAATGCAACCTAGATTAGGAAAACTTGTATTGATTATTATTGATGTGTGATTGATGTGTGTATGTTATAGGATATGTGAATGTATCATGAACGGGCGTTAGTATTTAGTTTTGATGTGTAGGTACGGAGTAGGAGCTTGCCGCCTAGGCGCGCAACCACGCTTGGAGCTTTTGCCAGATCCGTTTAGGACTCGTCTCTATTTCATACTCTGTTATATTGTAGGTTTGTTTTAATTCCTGCAGAACGGGTTAAATGGCATTTTATTGGATCTCACTTAACTTGGATTATTTAGTCGAACAGTTTTCCAGATTAATAACCCTCGAGGATGAGATCCCTCGAGTTTGTTTTCGAAACTCAGATTCAGCTCACGATACCTTCGGGCCTATTATATAAATCTCCACCAAGACCTATACATATATGTAGTTTTCATGTTTTTGATAACCGTACTACGCGAGCAACCACATGCAAGTCAAAGACGGAACTAACGACGACCGTGTATGCCAGCGACATGTGTCAGTCAAAGACCGGAACTACCGACAACCGTGTTTGCAGACATGTGTTTGTCTAAGCTGGGGAATACCGACGACATGCTATGCGAGCGACGTGTGTTAGTCCAAGCCGGGATTACCGATAGTCGTGCTATGCGAGTGGGTATGAAAATAAGAAAAATGACTAAGAATATGACAATAGTCCCAAGGGACCAGAAAGAGAAATGAGAAAATGTCGAGGCATCAGCAGTAATAGATCAGCTTAGTTGAAGATAATTTCAATTCAACAGATGCTCTTCAGGGACTTCATGATGTTTTCTTCCATATGAGAGTTTACTCTCATAACCAATTTGATATTAATTATGTTTTAGACCAATAACACTCGTTACTGACGTTTCTCTTTATATATATGTAGGTGAGGATCAAATATTGGATATGCAGGCTTGGATAGAAGAGCAGTTACCTCCCTTGCACACACATACTCATACTCGCCGACGAAGTATTTGTTTTGACAGTTTTGATTGTTTTGTTGTGGTTTGGATATATGGACATGGATAATGATGACAGAATATGAAAAATATATTATTGTGCATGTGAATAGTATGAACAGTTGGGTCACGACCCAAATGTCGAGGATGCGTTGATACATTTGAATTAAATATTTATGTGAAAAACATAGTGTAGTGAATGAATTGTGTTTTACGAAGTTATATACGTTGATTTGACAGGGTGACCCCGAATTGTATTTTTAGGAGGGTAATTTTATCTATTTTATTTCAGAAATTTTTATCAATCTTTATTGTGGTTATCTTTAGTATGAACTAGTTTGTATGTCATCCACGAAGTGGCATATTAGGGACATTCATCCATATATAACAATTAATATCTTTCATTTTTAGACACTGAGAGTAGATCTATTTAGGACCCGTAATGGTTTGATCCGGTTTAAGAATTAGTCGGATTTGGGGTGTTACATTATGACTAATCATGCACTAGGTGATTATATGTACGAGAAATCGGAAAGTGAAATGGAAGAGCCAGATTCTCAAGCCACTTTGGAGGAGATTTCCAAACCGTCAAATAATGTTACTACCTATATACATAATTTGATGAAAGCTTTTCTAACTGCGTGCCATTATGGTGATGAAGGTGATGAGACAAAGTTCAATGCCATGCCTACCACTGTGTTCAACAAAATAATGTTAATTCTAGGCATGCGTATTGAATTGTCAAGAGTGGATCAAAACTAAACCAAATTCAGTTTCTTGGAAACAGAGTGAGTGAACTTTATAGGATCAACATGCCTTTATCATTATCCGTCAACTGACTATGACATTAAGAGATGCTCTCACAGTGAAAACTAAGGTACTTGCCACCATTTTGCAGAAGTTTTTTGTAGTGTTTGTATCATATATGTATCAATTAAATTATGCTCTGTGTGACGTATTTTTGTTATTGACTTCTTATGTGTATTAGCATTAAATGATTTTTCTGTTATTTTTTTATTATTGGGAGGGATGCACATTGTAAGACCTGAAACATTTGCTCATTATGTTGATTGGAACTTTGAAATTAATCTTTTATGATTATGTGATCAGTTTTTCCAAAATTATGTTATGATTTTTAAATTTTAAAAAATACAAATTAAAAGGAAAGGTTGCTATGTTGTCTCAGCACCCTTTTTGAGGCTATGTTTTATGATTTCTGCTGTTTGTATTCCAATTGTAATGATCATATGAACGCGTATTCATTTGATCACCTCCTTTATGAAGGGATGACTTTGATTTGTTGTATTATTTTCATGTAGGAAGCTTTCCGAAACGTGTATGAATGGAAATTCATGAATTGTCTTGAGCTGTGGATTGGACTCATTTGTGCTTTCATTGATGAGGCTGATTTCAAACAACTTGCGTACTCACTTACTCGAGGGCTTTTTGGGTGGCACGTTTGGTACCAACAGCGTGTTATTTTCCATTACGGCTTAGTTGTGTGAGGATGCTCAATCTGATTGCTGGTTCTGCCGGTACTTTCATTCCTGTTTCCGCAATCCTGCTTGATATGTTGGACAAGAAAATACTATATAAGCCCTCCATTGGAGGTGTTGGAAAAGAAGTTGATATGCGTGCTGTAATCAAGGCGGTGTTCCTCCTTTCTGGTATTTATTTAATGTTTATTTTTCCAAAACTATGTTCCACTTTTTTACCGTTTTACCGCATATAAGATGTGTATGATGCTTGGACATGAGAAAAGACCTAGATGGCTTGGAAGCCTTATCACTTCGCAATTCTTCTGTTACTGAAGATTTCAATGATGTCTCATCCTACATACTATATAGTGTGATGTCTCATCCCACATACTATAGAGTGTGATCTTAGAATAGCTATTTTTTTAATTTTAAGTATAATTTTATCAATAAGTGAAAGATTATACGTTCAAACTAGTTTTCTGTCGAATCTATATTAGTATTAAGTAAAAGTCAGTATACACTGTCTTTTGACAAACATGATGTATTTTGAATGTATTATTTGTAAAAGATAATCTATGTATTGTTAGGCTTTCATTATGACCTTTAATGACTGATTTTGAACTTATGAACATTTGTAAATTTGGGTGTCAATGTTTTCTTTTATTAATATTGAGGTAAGACTAAGTATGAATTCAATTGTGATTGTGAATTTTATTCTATATGATTAATCTAAAATATAAATCCCCAAAAAAAAAATGTGTGGTTCACATTTGAATCAGTTTATTAATATTATCCATCAATAGCCCACGCATTGCAAGGTTATCCCTAGTTTTCATTATATCTAGGGCTACTAATTAAGCGAGCCAAACTCTGTGAATATTTGACGTTTGATTCAGTTCGATTCGACTCGAAACTCAATTTCTAAATGCCCAAACTCGAACTTGACTCGAACTTGAATCCTACGAGCTAAGCTTAAATCAAACTTGACTCGATAAAATAATATAATAATATAATTTTTAAAATTATATTATATATATATTTAGACAGATTTATTCGGTTACGTGGATAATTTTTAAAAGTTATATTTGTCCGATTATATGAGTGATTTTAAAATTTTTAT
Source organism: Piper longum (assembly GCA_032619315.1). Taxonomy (NCBI): domain Eukaryota; kingdom Viridiplantae; phylum Streptophyta; class Magnoliopsida; order Piperales; family Piperaceae; genus Piper; species Piper longum. The sequence continues at coordinate 4,233 of JAVDBV010049267.1, read as the reverse complement.
ATATCCAAATAATTACTAAGATTTGTATTTATCCGCTTGCATGATTTCTAAACTTCGGAGAAAAAGTCCTAATGGTCCACAAACTATCAGAGGGAATTTCTGAGGAAAATAAAGACGGGCGATGATAACACACCCGTAATCACAGAACAGGAGCCTTAGAAATTCTATAAAGATAGACCAGACGTACTGGAAAAGGGGGGCTCGCTAAATTAAAGAGAAGAACAAGTAAAATCAGAAAAGAGAAGAAAGAAAAGGGAAAGAGCCTCTAGCTGGAGATCCATCATCGGCGATCCCCTAGCGTACCCACATAGCTTGAAGTGCCCCCAACATTATCTGAACACCATTGTTGTCCACTACCTTGTTGCGTGGCAGAGGAAGAAAGTTGTTGTTCCCCACCTCTTTGGTGCCACAGAGAAGCCTGGCCGAGGTGTTGCCGTACATCACATTGTTGCCATCAAGGAGCCCTCCTAGAGTCATGTCATCTTGTTGCCCCCTTGCTGTTGAATCGCAGAGAAGATAGACCCCTCCCCATCACCGTGAGGGAGCCGAAGAAAGGTTTTGCTGGTCACCAAAGTCTGCCTTTGTCATCCCGTCGCAGCAGGTGTTTTATCTCTTTTATTTTTGCAGGGCTCGGATGCAGCAGAAAAGGGAAGTTTGAGGGAGGAGCCCTTCACTGGAGACGCTGTTGAGACGAAGCCAACACCGTCCCGGGTCGACTTGACCGTCCCTGATCAGACCAAGTCGACCCAGGCCGTCCGAGACCATCGTTGGCATTGAGAACGTGGAGAAGAAGTGGCCTTTGCAACGATACAGATCAACAAAAGATGAAGATTGTGGATTATTTTTTGACCGACGCCGGCCGTTTCCAAAGCCGCCGTGAGGTGTAAAGTGAAGACGGTGGAGTGGTCTCAAAACCCAAAGTGAGTTTAGCCGAAGTTCACCATTGCTGTCTCCGAAAAAAAGCTAGGAAGAAGCCCGTCCGACCAGGAGAAGAGGTGGAAAACAAAGCAACAAAGAGCAGATTTTGCTGGTTTTTCCAACCAGTGACGGCCGTTTCCAGAGCCGCTGTGAGGTGTAAAGTGAAGATGGAGGAGTGGTCTCAAAACACAAAGTGAGTTTCACCGGAGTTCGAAGTCATATTCGCCGGAATCCTGCCAAGAAGTTGCAGATCCGGCAAGGAAAGCCAGAAGCAGAGTGTCACCAGTAAATAATGGGTCTTTAAGGAAGTTTTTCCGACCAGAACCAGTCATTCCCGGCCCTGAAGCGGTGACTAAAGTGAAGGAGGAGGAGTGTTCTATAAACCCAAAGTAAGATTCACCGAATTCCGCATCTGAAATCGCCGAAAAAGGTCCAAGAAAAGGCCTGACTGAGCAGAGAAGAAGAAACAGAACAGGAAGACGCCGCAGAAAGACAGATATTGGCCGTCGTGTTCCGTCCAACGCAGGTCGTTCCCGGCTCTGTTGTGGCACCTAGAGTGAAGCTAAGAATGAGATATAGTGGTCTGAGCTGAATCTCACTGGATTTAGTAGCCTCTGTCGCGGGAAACGATTCAAGAAGTTACCCATCTGACAAAGAAGAAGACAAAACAGAGTAAGGAAGAGCAGCAAACAGTGTATCTTCGCGACTGTTTTCCGGCCACCTCCAGTCGTTACCAACCACGGAAAGATGTTCAAAAATATTCTATAATAGTTTATTTATTTCAATATTTTTTTAATAAATTTATTTATGCAATGCCATAAATTACATGGGAATCTTGGCTAGTTTATATAAAAAGCTTTCATGTAGTATGTAATTTTCTACATAAGCTGCATTGTAATTTTTCCCACTTTCTATCTCAATACATTACTTTCCAGTCATCAGTTCTGAGAGTAGTATGAAAAAAGGCAGCACTAGATTGTATTATTTCAGATATTTTTTGTTCTGCTCCCAATTCTCACTCCTTGTACCTTTCTCTGTCTTTGTAGTTGTTGGTCAGTTACGGAATCTTAACTGTTGGTATAGGATTGCTATAATGTTAGACTTTTAAGATAATCAACAGCTTTAGAGAACTAAAAGTATGACAAACTGTCCATCATGTAACATATACTTTTATTCAATACTATTTCTTCTGTTTTGTCATCCCTTTCTCTTATTGACTGACTACTTTTTAACAATTAGTTTTTAACAAAATGCTGTAAAACAACAGACAAACATTCCTTGATAGAAACACTAAATCATAGATATGAACTTGATATGACATTACTCATAAGGGGTTATATACCCAAGAAACTGATACTCACACTAGTATCCACGTCCATCAGCCTGCCACAAAAAAAGGAAAACATAAGTCATAAGTTTGCATGCAATGATTAAGCTTAAAATTATGAATTACAGCACATATTCTCCATATACTAAAGAAATGCACGCCACAATCATGTAGCATAAGAAAGATTAACCAACATCCAAATAACTACAAATCCTTTTTTTTTTTTGGAAAAAAAAACATCAAGATATATCCAAGTCAAAAGCTGGAAAAAAAAACATAGATTCCGATCATTTTAATATAAGAGCAATGAAAATGATCCTAGCAGCTCTATCTGTTAAAATAACAATCACAGGAAGGTTAGCAATAATACACCTTCATGGATGAAAACCACAAATCTTGCATATCTGATTCCAAGGATCCAGCCATCCAAACTTGAAACTACCATGCACATTGTTATAATTTAAACTGAATCTATGCATATAAGCCTAAAGAAGTACCACCCACAACGTACAAATTTTACAGAGATTGCATGCATGACCATAATTTCAGTACAAACTACCCAAAATCGAGTTCACTCAATCACAAGGAAACCTCCTCAACTAGTAGAAAACATTTCAAATTATAATCCTCTTAAAAGTAACTGCCAAATCAAACATAAAACATTCATTCACGGGTCCACTAGCACATATTTTGGCAGCTGAAAAAATGCAGATGATGAAAGAACATGACACAGATTTCAATTAGCAGAAAACCAAAAATTATTCGTATTTACTTATAAATCTCTGCTTACAAATATTATTTCACACTTAAACACTCACTAGCATCGTTATACATTCACCCTAAAAACAAAAATAAAAACTGCGTAGTAGAAACGCAGTCTCCCTACTCTGGCAAGCACCGAACATAAGAAACCCTAGCCGTAATACAATCACTTTCTTCATCCATTTCTCGTACATTCCAGTCCTTGCATTCACCAAGCCGTCCATAAAAACCTACCACAAATCCCATTCCAAAGCTTTCAAATTTTAATCCAGTACCAATAATTGTTAATCGTCTAGAGACGAAAAAAGTAACCCGAATTTCACTCTTCTACAGGAACTCTATAATACCTTACCCAAATTCCCAAATTCGCTCGAACCCAACAACTGCGATATTTAAATCACCATTTGTATACTTTCATGAAAGGCCAAAGAGGCCCAGCAACACAAGCGCAAGAGAAAAATAAAAAAACAAAAAAATAAAATCGAACTTCATGCCATACAGGGGAAGGATAGATAGGCCTTTCTGACCTTGCCGGGATGAAAAGAGTGAAGCTTGGCGTTGGCGAGACGACGGCAAACCGTGCCAAGACGGAGAAGAGGGAAGGTGAGGGGAGGGTTTTAGACCAGATCGGAGGTGATTCAAATGGTTCGGGTACTAAATGGGCCGGGTCAATCCAAAAGGTCTTTAACTCGCCCGTTTGTCCTACGTTGGGCCCATACGCATTCAGATTTCAGTGTGGTACTTAATCTCTTTAGTCTCTCCTTGTCATAGCCACGAAAGAATAATTAGATTAAAAGGCTCATTATTTATTTTAATGTTGTATTTGATAATCGTAATAGTTTTTTCCGATTGTGGTCCGGGTGTAAACTTAACGAGAGTTTCATGGGATGCTGATGACCTTTTTTTAGTATATATATTTCGGAAAGAAATTTGTTGTGTTACTTGCTATAGTAAATTCTTTGTAATAGACTTTTTATTAGTGTAAATCACTATAATTTATCAAATTTTATTATTTATTATAATTATATCCTCTAAATTACATAATTAGTTGATTTATTTACACCACTTATAAGGTTGGTATAAGGAATTTATTTTAGCCCTTGCTACAACAAATATTTTCTCATACATTATGAGTGTTCTTCCTTTACAAATCTCTCAGTTTACTCCATTACAAAGGATCATTCACGCCCCCCCCCACCCCCCTCTGCCCATACTCCATCAGCCGC
>JAVDBV010049266.1:0-20728 GCA_032619315.1 Piper longum | reverse complement strand
ACACACACACACACACACATAGAAAGCTTGAATCGAGACCGTCCATAGTCAAAACTGATTTGAGTCTTAAAAGTGACTCTATATGCAGGAATAGAGGTCAAAAGACTAAATGGGCCTCAAACCCTCAACTTAATTAGGTGAAAACTTACAATTCAATTAAGCTGGTCCATAAGGGCATAATCCGGTGATCCGAAATCCCTGTGATGCATGCAAATGAGATACCTTAAAAATTTCAAACATATAATAAATACTGCAATGACTCAAATCTAGGCTTAAAACTGTGACTAATATATAAAAATCATATGTATACCTCGCGTATATACTAATAACTTATACTTTGTTGTAGCCTAACTCAAGCTATTATCTACATGTCAGACATACTTAACCACCATAACATGTTCATATGGTAATTTGGGCCTCCAACTCATAATCTAAAAATTGGTCTGACTCGGGCTGGCTTGAACCGACTCAAGACTGGCCTAAATCGGGCAAAATTACAAGCAGATAAAACCCAAATTCGAAGTTGGATTTTACATCTAGTACCTGGCCTTGTTTTTTTTTTTCTTTTAAGTTCAGATATTTTATAAACTAAATATATTTTTTTGAAAAATTAACCTACACCATGGGTATTTAAGGTATTATACCAAAAGCACCATTGAATCAGTAAAATTACAAGCATGTAAAACACTAATCTGAAGTTGGATTTTACATCTAGTTGCCGGCCTTGCTTTTTTATTCTTTTAAGTTCGGATATTTTATACACTAAATATAATTTTTTGAAAAATTAACCTACAGCATGTGTATTTAAGGTGTTATACCAAAAACACCCTTGAATCAAAATTAACATATAAACTACCCTTGAATCGTGAATAATGTATTAAACTACATTTAATTCTTAAATTCCTCTTTAAACTATGGTTTTGCCCACGATTATAAAGCTTCAAACCGGTTCAATTACAAAGTCAATAGTATCTCAATTAAAAGCTATCAATGTATACATGAGGTATACATAAGTTAATAATCTCATGTGCTGACAACTTATGCTTTGCTGGTAAACTATGGTATACTTTTGACTTTCAAAAGCTATCAGTGTATACTAGATGTATATATAATCCACCACCATCATCATTTAGTACGTAGTTAATAATAACATTTATTTAGAGTTGATTGTGATATTATGTATATTATTATATTATTTTATGGAATCAAGTTTGAGTTATAGCCAAATCGAGTCGAGTTGAACATTATCTTGCTCAAACTCGACTCGTAGGATTCGAGTTCGAACACAAGTATATAAATGTCGAGTTTCGAATTAAATTGAGCCAAACCAAATGCCAAATGCTCACGAGCTGGCTCGATTAATTAGCAGCCCTACTTGCAGTGTTCAAATGCTCCATTAATATTCCAACAGTCCGCGTGAAGGCGTCAAATCATAGTGGAGAGCCTGTTCACTCTGCAAATTACCACCCTTGCATATGAGGCTATCACTTTGCAACTTAATCTAGATTATTCGGCATGGTGTCCTACTCCCCAATTCATTATCTCATGTTTCGAGGGGGAGGCAAAATGTATATATTTGTAGATACATATGTTCTATACCCAAATTTCATCTTGCACATATACACAGCTTGCACATGTTAGAGTTGATGTAGATTTATGTGTGAATCGCTAGGTGGCATTTCCATTTAACATGCCTGCATTTGCTATACTTTAACTTATTAGAATTATTCGTTCAAGCTAGCAGAAGTTAGAATCAAGGAGCTGGGTGAGAACAATTGATTTTTTATTAACCTAAACAAGTAGATTACAATAGTATTTATATATACAAGTCTTGATGAACACGACACACATAGGCTGGTTATCAACATGACTAATTCAAAATAGATTTAATTTATATTTATATCCTCGTTTCTATCATTTACATTAAGACCGCCCTCGAGCGACACAGAGGTAAAATTTCGAGCTTGAACATATTTGCAGGGAAAGGGCATAACAGTAATACTTTTGTAAACACATCAGCTAACTGATCTGAGGATTCATACTTGGTTTGGAATTTTTGCAAAGCTACCTGCTCCTTAACATGGTGATAATCAATTTCTATATGCTTGGAATGAGCATGAAATACTGGATTGACAATTAAATGTAATGCGTTGAGATTGTCACAATATAAAATTGGTGAAGATACTTGATGGATTTGAAGATCTTTGAGGAGAAATGAAAGCCAATTGATTTCAGTTGTAGTGATAGTCATTGCACGATACTCAGCTTCTGTGCTTCTTTTAGAGACAGTTGGTTGTTTCTTTGCAGACCATGAAATGCAGTTTGAACCAAGAAAGGTGCGGAAGTCATTTTGAGTGAGAGAAACCTGCCCAATCAGAATTAGAATAGGTAATGAGATATAAATCAGTTTCAAAAGATAAGAAATGACTATGATCGAGTGTGCCTTTGACGTATTTGGGAATCCTCTTTACTTGTGAAAAATGAAAATCAGTTGGTCGCTGCATATTTTGACAAACACAATTTAAAACAAAAAAGATATCAAGTCGTATAAATATGAAATATTGAAGGGATCCAATAAGTTGCATGTACAAGTGGGGTCATGAAATGGAGGAGAATTATCCGGCGATTGCAGTTTACATGCAATTAGAGTTGTTTGAGGTTTTGCATGTACTAATACTGCCTTTTTTTAGAATATTTGTAGCATATCTTTGTTGAGACAAGAATAAGCCATGAGAAATGGATTGAACTTGTATACCAAGGAAGTAGTATACCTGTCCAAGATTTTTCATTGCAAACGCATTGTTCAAGTCCTATAAAAATCTATCAAGAGAACATAAGAGCTTCCTATGATTAACATATCGTCAGCATACAAGAGTAAGACAACCAGATCACCATCCTTTCTAAGAATAAATAAAAAAGAATCAGTAGAGCTAGAATGAAAGCCTTGTGCGAATAAGGAGCTGGAGTTATCAAACTAAGCACATGAAGCTTGTTTCAATCCATACAAGGCATTCTTAAACTTGCATACATATGTTGGGTAGGCTAAATTCTATAACCGTTGTGACTGAGAAATATAGAGTCTCTTAAAGCTCTCCATGCAAGAAAGCATTTTTAACATCAAATTGAAGAATATTCCATCTCTTTACTACGGCAAGGGCAAAAATAGTGCGCACAATTACTAGTTTTACAACAAGAGAAAAAGTTTCAAAGAAATCTAGTCCTCGCTGATTGAAACCTTTTGCAACAAAGTGAGCTTTAAGCCTTTCTCCAATATCATCAGCATTGTATTTGACACAAAAAACCCCTTTAGTTCCTATAACATTCATGTTCGAAGTTTTGAGTACAAAGTCCCAGGTTTGTTTGACTTCTAAAGCTTGGAGTTCCTCTTGCATAGCTTGTAGCCAATCTAGATGTTCAAGAGCTACTTTGATAGTATGTGGTTCTGTGAAAATGTGAAAATATCTTCCGGTTTTATAGTACCTATCAGTGCATATTTCAAATTTAGTTTAATCATGGAGTGACGAGGCTTGACAGTGGGCACCAAGGAATCATTACTTGTGATAGTAGAAGGAATGGATGATGAACAAACAACATTAGGAATTGTTGATTTAGAGAAGTCAGTATTTAGCTGGTGCTTAGAAGTCTTTGAAGAAGATGATGGTGTGATAGTACTAACAAAGCTTGTGTCTGGTTTATTTATTGTGAAAGGAGCCAAATCCATGTAGGTTAGATTTTTCTATTTTTTTGGCCAGTTCTAGAGCAACAAGAATCCTTTTGTTGAGAGAGATTTGTAAGGAAGGTATGTTCATCAAATATAACAACCCTAGGGGTAAAGAACTTCTTGGAAGGAATATTATAGCAGAGATATTCCTTGTAGTGAGACCTGTATCAAAAAAAAACACAAGGAAACAACCCCAAAGGTCACAATGCACTTAATCAAACGGATTAGAACAGTAATTCTTATTGTTTGAGAATGGTAATCTAGTGGATTTTGCTAATTGACAACTTTGACAAATGATTATAGATTCGACTTCAAGCTTAGTTTTTATTAACTTTTATTTTTGAGAATCAAAAGTGCATCATCAAAGCAATGATCAAATCTGAAATGCAAGAGAAACAATGTTTGCTTCTCTAGTCTTCTGAAATAACAGCCAAAATAATGCAACTCAGTAACCTTGTAGAGACTATCACCTTTAGACTCTTGAAGAATTACTCATCCACTCCCTTTATTATTGACAATAAAGCTAGAAGGAGTAAATTCAAAATCATAATTACGTCACTTGTGAATTGGCTAATTGACAGCAAGTTTTGCTTCAATTCAAGGATATGCAAAACATTCTTTAATGTAATTGATGCGGAGAAGGTGGTGAGAGTGTTATTACCAATATACTAGATAGAAATTTCTTTTCATTGCCAATTTATACATTTTTAGAACTGGGATAAGTATTATAAATATCAAAGAGATCAACAGAGGATGTCATGTAAGATGAGTCACCTGAATCAAGGAGCCATTGAGTAATATCAGCAATGTTCACTTGAAGAGCACTTAATGCTGGTTGGATAGCTTTGGTATCAGTTTGAATGGTTGGTACTCTAAATTCCTTGTTAAATTTTTTGAAGCACTTATGAATATTGTGTCCAGATTTAAGGCAGATTTGACAAACTGATTTGAAAATCCTAAGTGCCTCTTTTAATTTTTCTTCATTGTGGCTGGTTGTGTAGGAGTGAACACCACATTGTTTGAAGTTTGAGGTAATATTATTGTGAAATTGGGTGTTGTATGTGTTGTAGTAGTTGCAGGAGCGAATCCTTGTTTATCAAAGGAAAAACCTTAGGATGAGGACTTAGATTTTTTACTTTTATTTGCAGCAAAGGCCACTTGAGAAACAACATCTGATCCAGCTTAAAGGATTATACCTGACTCATAACTATGAGCATGGACAATATTTCAAAATAATCATGCAAAGAAGACCTGAGAATTATGGTTGTAGACATCTGTTAATTTGCTCCCAAATCCATTGAGCATCCAAAATAATTTTCGATCATCGATTAATGACTTTCCAATCGCAGCAAATTCGTCACAAATTATTTTGTACTTACTCAACTAGTCATCAAGAGAATCACACTACTCACACTTTGGAACTTGCATTTGATAATTTAGAGCAAGATCCTTATCCATCATTGCATTTGATAATTCAAAGCTGAACAAGTGAAAAGAGAGGCACGAGGAAAGCTACAAAACATGGACATCAGGTCGACCAAGGAGCTGATATTCCTTGACAATCTCTAGTGGCTTGACCTTGGCTACCATTTCGAAGAAGAGACAGCGGAGGTCCTTTACCAACTAAATAAGAAATCCCACCAATATGATGTAGACGACCTTTTTAGCATCTCCCTTCGATTTCGTCTTCTGAGACAAGAAGGCAGTCATGCACCATCTAGTTCCCAAGGGTGAGAAAATACATTGTCCTAAATTCTTATTTGGGCCATCTAATTATATGAGCATCATCTAAATCTATCCTTTGAAAAAAATAAATAAATAAAACCCATACAGCCAACTCCCGCCCGTGGTCGAACCTAGTTGCCCTTTGGTTGGCCTAGCGTGTAATTGTGAGCATTCAATTAGTTCGGTTCTGAACAGACTGAACCAATTCGTTGAACATCTCTTCAGCAATCGATCTATAGAATTGACCCGAACTGGTGTGAAAGCCCAAACCGAACCAAAACCAACCAAAATACGGTTCAGTTCGATTTGTGCAGAAAACCGAAATTAAATAAGATATTACTACATGAAAAATACGAAATCATTCCCGCAATTTCACAACCATTTCATATTTAAGAAGCAAAACATAAGTCAACCATGCAAAGTACAAAGTCAAACTACAAATAAACACTAAAAAAAGGAACCAGAAGAATTTTATCAATCATACGAGAAAGATCTTGATCAGAAATACACAAGAAGTTAACCAATCACCATTTTTTGAACTATCACGACAAACAACAACAAAATAGGGAATGATATCCCTCAATCAGGAAACAACGATGAGGAGAAAAAAAAAACCAGAGACTGGGCATATCTTGATCAGACTGAGAAAGAGAAGGGAGGAGATGGCCATTGGCTACCACGGATTCCATGGAAGAGACGTTTGCATGATATGGAATCGCCGGTGGGGGGAGGGTGGGCTGAGCGGTGGCAAAGGTCGGTGGGGTTGAGGAAGAAGAGGATGGGAGTAGGCGACGCGACATTGGGGAAGGGTTGGCGACAAACAATAGGTTGGGGGGAGAAGAGGTCGAGGGTTGGGCTAGCCGATTAGAGGTTCGGTTTAGGGTTAGCTATTTTTTTTGGCATTTTAGGTAGATCGGTCGTCGTTCTGATTTGCTGCTTCTGACCGAAGTTTCTTATCTATCTAGTTTTCCTCATCAACCACTACCGTCCCAAATTTCGACAGAACCATTCAGGCAGCACATTGGTTTAATCCAAACAATGCTCACCCCTACTCAAGACCAAGGGCTCAGCAAGGGTGAAAACTAAAAACCAAACTAAACCGTAATAAAGTTGCCAATTTAGTTTAGTTTTGAACTACTTTGGTTTGGAGTTAAATCAAGGTCTACATTCATATTCCACTTCATAACCAAACAAACTCAAATTTTTTTAAAAATAAAAGTAATAAAATATATTTTTTGCATTAATTATCATAAAATTATAATATTTTTAAAGTGCATTTTATTTATTTAAAATGATACATATATATATATATATATATTAAATAATTGTGTTCACTAAAATAATAATATAATTTTATTTAATAATTAAACTAATTTATTATTTATATATATATATATATATATAATTTAATTATTTGACTACGAATTAATCAAATTGAAATATTTCGACGCAAGGCTTTTAGAGTGATTTATTTTAGTTTCAATTATAAAATTTGACCATTAAAATTAATTCAAAACCAAACCAACAAAATGTTAACCCCCTTAGTTTGGGCATCTGAGCCTAGCTGCCTAGGCCTAAGGCTTCTATGACGCAGCCAGATCCAACCACCCAAAGAGGGGCAGCCGCCCGCTTTCGGCCATTGCCCACCGTTGACCTAGCTGCCTTGAGCCATTTTTTTTGCGGAGACTAAGGTGTTCCCAAATCCAACCATTGTAAGATTTGGCCTAGGGCATACAAATTTAGCCTTGAGACCAAGTACAATTACTTTTTTTTATTTTCTAGTAAAAAGCTCTAGTTTTTTTTGTGACGACCCACCCAAATTAACATATGAGCCATGGTTCACTTTTCGTCCAGCAACTCGAACCACAACAAAATAATACAAGGAATAATAAAACACATCCTAGGGATGCAGTCTTAATAATTAATTAACCATCATTTTCTGCTTCTCATAACATCAGGTAAGCCAATGGCTCCGAATATTACATCACTAAAACAATCCTGCCCATAAAGCTTCCTGCCTTTTACTAATAAAATCTGCTTATACACAATAAAGATGTCCCAATGAGATCAATGTTACGGATTCGCCCATCATGTAACCACTGACAAAATTTGTTGAGGCATTAATAAAATTATCTATATAACCTAACCTCATTTAAATGTATAAATAATAACATAAGTATAAACCACAACAGTCAATATAATTCCACCGCAGGAAATACACTAACATTTTAAATGGAAATAAAATTTTCTGAAATCCTTTCTCTGTTTTACCATTTGGAATGATCTGCAGTTAGGACTATCAATAAGATTACAATGAAGCTACCAAATCACATTTCATCATTATGCAATTCACAAGAAGTGCTGTAAAATTGTTCTCTCAAATAATAAAACAGGTTTAAACAAGAGCAAGATCTGCAATCATAAAAATAATGAAGTCATAAGAATAAATTTAGGGTGGCCAGATCATCAACATTTTGGACTTCATCGTCAATTTTTGCCTCAGAAACAAATTGAAAATTTTAACACCATCCTAGTGTAGATTCATTGTTTGTTAAGAACTTATAATGTAAATGGCTTAATATATATTAAACTTGTACAAGCAATTAATAGAAAAACTAACCTCACGTAATAATAAGATAAAAACACTGTAATTGTCACACCCCTATACATCAAGAACAGATTCGGTCAAGGCACTGAAATTTTAGAGACTGGTAAAACATATAAATCAGTGAGACAATCATGTACAGCCCATCAAATCATTGGTACCTTCAGATTTGTTCATGAAGGGTCATCATAAACTAATGTAACTTGGACATTAAGCAAATTTGGTTATGTGACAGGTCATCACCAAGTAATTTCCCCAAAATACATCCAAATATCCTGTCTTGTGCAAAAAAGACCTCTAAAAGTGTGACAATGAGGATCGCTCCATCAATGCCCAATTAAAGATGCTTCATCCCACAATTTTCACCATTTCACCATTATTACAACATTTTATTGGACATTAATTAAGATCTATATTAGATTAATGGCGATGGTAAGTTAATCCATAAAAAAAACATTAACATACAATATTACTTCAATAAGTTAGATTCTAGCAAAGTACTAACTTAAACTAGTGCAGGTTTCATGACTTGAATTATTTGCAATGAACTATGCCTTTTTCTAATAAAGCTTGATATACTAATCATAGCAAATCAATAGATCAGACATAATATATAGATAATCAGCTACTAAAAGAATAGTTTTGATGAGCAAATGATATGCATCTAAAGAAATATAATAAGTGGCAGAACATAGCAACTACTTGATATATTTACAGCAATCATGTTTTACAAATAGAAGGGACCAGATCAATGGATTTTGCTTGGCCTTACCGCTCAACTATAGACCATATCAATGATCAAATAAGATATCATCATAATTTTTCAAATGGACCCTATAAACTACCTTTTGGTCTTTATCCCTTTTGTTCTATTACAAAAAAATGTAACCATTGCTCTTATTTATACATGTTTAAGCCACAGTAAACAGTTCTAATGTATGTCTCCTTCATTAATGTCTAAACCACAGTAAATAGTTAAGCCGACACCTTTTTGGGATAATGTGGAAGGGAAAGAAGCAGAAGAAGAATCCTGAATCCATAAAGAGAGATTCAACAAGTGGAAAATTACCTTCTAAACCTTTCCTCTTTCATGAAGGAGCTTTACAGGCATGCAATTTACGTAATATTGTTTCTTCAACTGCATTCATAAGTGTTAAGCATTTCTCTTCTGCTTCTCCTTTCAAAGGAAGATCATGACTCAAGATGAAAATATCTTCTTCCTGAATAACATGGATAATGCAATGAGCAATGAAGCAAACATTCAAAAATTAACAAGTACTTTTTCCTACCAGGGAGGATGAAAACAATGATATGCCAACTAGATCACAAAATTCTATCAAAATTTCAACTTGAAAATTATCATGAACTCCATGGAGTATTTTCACTGCCTTATAGTTTTCAGAATAAACTTGCCTCATTTGTTCGAGCGTCAGATACAACTGAAATGACGGCATTTCAGGTTGCATGAATAATTCTGCAATAGCATTATAACAAAGAATGTGGAGATGTTCTTTCTAGTTGCAAGAGGTAGAGGCAAGAGAAAAAAAGTTTGCGCCAAGGAATGGCCCTTAAGCCATGTGGCCTGAAAAAAATAAGAGAGACTTGTACCCAGCATCAATGCATCTGTATTTTCACAAACTGCCACAAAAAAAAAAAAGTTCTATGGCACCTCACATGATAAAAGGTGGTCCATGATATCAAGCGTGCAGTGGATATCTCTGGTACTGCCAGTGCTGAGTGGGACAGTAGCAGCACCATCCTTAATCACTTCATCTATGAATTTATACCCACAACTTTCCGTGCCAGAATCCATCTTTGGATCTATAATCTAGTACAAAATTCAGAATATATAAGTAGTAAAATCTCCGAGTTTTCTTTCATGAACCAGGAGCGAAAAAAGACAAACACAGATACAATTTCAGACTTTTTTCATACAAAGATTAAACTCATTTTTTGTTCGCACACTTACAAAATTGGGTAAAAACAGAAAATTTCACTTGCTAGCTGACAAAAGTAACAAGAGTGATGGGCTGTAAGAACTAAGACCTAGACATAACCTAGCATGGGGAACTAAGACCTCCGGAGAAGACATAGCAGCAAAAAGACTGAAATGCTCTCCATGAATGAGTTCCCCATGCTGAAGATCTACAAATGCCATACAATGTCAGTAGGTATTAACATTTCCGAAATACTAAGAAACACTAGCATGACTATACTATATCTTTTCAAATAGCAGACTGATCCCCGTCAGGAAAATGTTCAGAAAGTTGTTCAGAAAGTAAGCTAATTTAACAGCATTAGCATTCCCCGCACTCTCCCAGCATCATGGGGAGCCCTCCATTCGGGTATAAGAAATTGCAATTCTTTTTTAATTCCTGATTAAGATTTCCATTCAAAACAAAACTGCCCGTACTAATACCAAGGTTTGCAATGTTCAATATCAGTATCATGTTGAACGGCAAGAAAACCAACATGCAGGAGATATGTTGAAGATATATCAAAGATATTTGAAAGCTTATAGATGTATATCATCTATCATTTTTGTGTTGACAAGAATGTTTATTGTCATATGTACCCATCAACTAAATGCAAATAGGAACAATTGCATTAATAATTGTTGAAGTAGATAATTAGTGGTTCCCTTTCCTAAGGGTTTGAGCTTTTGGGACAAGTGAATAGACCATCTACAATTTATATGTATCAAACCCAAAGGACTAGGGTTCAAGTCATCAGAAAATGGAACCACTCAATATTTACTTCAACAATAATATATTCATAAAGACAAATTAAATAAATTTGAATGCTCTTGAAATCCTGAAATTGCACTCCTATTAATGTTTAGGCAAGATACCTGCAATAGAAAGCATAATATCAAGTTAAATTCTAAAAGACAGTCCCTTCTCTTTGTTACTCCACTAAGAGACCTCAACTTGTTTTTGAAAATTTGCGTTGCTGTCCAACATATTTTGAATATTATCACTGATTTATCACCAATAAAGGCGAAATTAATATCATCACCTCCTATAACGTCAACAAGCTGCCAATACCAATATGTCGCCCCAAACCATAACAAATACCATAAAGTTTCCATGTTGAACTAATAAACAACTTCACAATTAGCACGCAAGAATGAGCTAACACCTAAAAAAAAATTGCATAACATAATATCTTCTTCAAACAACACAAATCGCCCTCGCCACGACAGCGACACATTCAGCCAACCACTCCAATCTGCACACACACACACACACGCCATCTAAACTTATTGCAGCAATCAATAAACCGATCATCCAGCAACTTCCACAAAAATCCACACAAACACTTTGCAACAGCATAATCATACACTCAAAATCCAAAACGCAGCACCAACAACCAAAACCCTCATTAAGCCCTTAAAGACTTGCACCAACACCACAAACCTACGGTCAAAATCTCAACACCTTCCCACAAACAACCTCGTGCACAACCCAAACCAAAGACCCAGACAGTAACCACCATCACCAGATACACACAGACTCGCTCAAGTCGCCATGGCAATATCTGATAAAAAACAGCACCAAATTCAATAAAAAAAAAAAGCTGGAAAGAAAGCTAAGAGCATCCTGACCAACGCAGGCGTCGCTCAAGAGCGAGGTGATGTCTGCCCAAGCAGTCTGCTAGGTTGAAGTTGGGATGGGAGGGAGCTTCGCCGCCGCCATTAGTGTTTGGGGAGCTCGGAGTGGGAGAGACATCGGCTTCGAATCTTCCAAATATCGGAAGAGTCGTTAATGGGCTTCATGAGAAATGCACTCGCGGCCCATGGTTGTACAGGCCCATGGAGATCTTGTGTTGCTGTGTCCTTTTTTTTTTTTTTTTTATTTGACCGGCAGGAGATTATCGGTGCTAATTGCCCAAGTCAAGTCGAGTTTATTGTGCTCGAGCTTGACTTGTTTGTCTTTAAGTTTCAGTTGTGGTTTAGATGACAACCGAAAACTTGTTTACTTGGCCTAGTTGAGGGTGGGGGTGCCAATCGATTAAGTCGAGTAAAGGTTTTTGCTGTACTCAAAATCAGATCATTCTTTTAAGATTGAGTTGTTGTTATAAAGGTCCACATTAAACTTTTAAAAATCTCCTATTCTTTTCTTTATTCAATTAGTAGGGAGGGAGAGCTAATTAAATAAGTCGTGTCAAGTTTATGAGACTAGGGATGCTAATCGAACAAGTTCAACTAAATTAACTTTGGTCAAACTCTACTTATTTGCCTTTGAGCTCGAGCAATGGTTATGGAAGCCCACCTATAACTTAAGTCGATGTAATTGAGTGAGTTTAAATGAATATAATTCTTTTAACTCATTTGTCTTTGACCTTGAGTCAAGCATAATATTTGGATTCAAGCCAAGTTGAGTCCAATTTAAATAGGAGTATGTTCAAATCTAATTGATCTGTATTTTTTGTCCCCATAATTTAAAAAATAATAATTTTGAAGGATTAAATAGTTCAATCTGCACATTTTATATGTTAATAAGATCTTTCGTGAGCAAAACTATTATATTTTCATATAAGATCATCATTATAACAAGATTTTGGTTATTTGTATGAAACTGACTTTTTATAAACCATATAAATATTATAAATGATGTGTAGTATTCAACTTCGACTTGAGTCAAAGATACGTATGCCCTTATTTGATTGACTCAAACTCAAGACAATCACTCATTCTATAAAAAATAAATAAATAAAAGAAAAGTTAAGAAAACCTTGACGTGAATTTCAAGTTAATTAACTCGAACCTAACATCAAGTAAAATTAGGGCTTGATTTTAACAACCTTATTTGGGAACACATGTGATTCAAGCGAAGGGCAATTTTATTCTTCTAATTGTAGTTTGTGAAAGATCAAATGTTTATAAGCGATAATCATATAGTACAAATAAAATATTATAAGAAACGTCTACAAGAGCAGCATAAAAAAGAGTATATTATAAAGGAATATTGCAAAGGGATGTTTGTTGGATGAATAGCCAACCATGGAGTTAATTAATGTATTCAATATGGGTTTAACGTTGATATAATATATTCTAGTCATTAGGTTTGATGTATAATTAATTTATTGTATATTCGGATAGACGATGCAATAATTTTGGCCTTATGAGCTTGTAACTAATGTAAATCACGGTTTTATTTAGAGGACAAGACATATTAACAAACCTCATAAAGCCTTGATCTGCTTTAATTGATTGTTTTTGTATTCATATACTTGTTCGTATCAATAATTGATTCCCATTTTGAAAGGAAGGCAATCTATCCATAATAAATAAAACATAACAATGTCTACTTTCATAAACTCATTATAACAAAAGTTAGAAAGAAAATCATGTCTACTAAAAACTTAAGACTGGAAGCCGAGGAACAGCTATTTAGAGGGTAATACAAAATAATTTTACAACATCCCTTTGTTGTGCTTCCCCCCATATAGAAATCCAATTTTTCTTTCAACTTATCAACGGGTTCTACATGTACTTGACCATTTTGCATGCATATTCTTAGCAAATATATGTACTTGTCCATTTTTTGCATGCATATTCCTGTATTATGAAAACCAACTCTAACCATAGATATCAAAACTGATAACTGGTGAATACATATTAGAAAACCTTTTGGTGAGGTATTTGATGCTGAATATAAACTTGTTCATTCTCATGCAACTAATGAATATAAACCCAAGCCACAGAATATGAATGTAGCCATAGAAGTGTGAAACAATGGCCAATAATGGTGACAGATGATGCATTTAACCTTTAGCAAATACAAAACAAAAAGGATATGAAATAGTAGCATGTCTGATTATATTTTCCCTCTTAGTAAGTACTTGGAGCAGAATGCCCAACATTGCCTCCGTATATCACTGTCAAGTATATCCTCCAGACCTCCACCACCCAAAAGAATAATGCAATGTTTCCTCTGCTTCACTTCATTCTGGTTGCAAGGCTGGTGAGTGGTAACATTCATGTTCCTTGATACAACTGCAGAGTGTCCATGATAGCAACTAGCAGCTACTTGCTGTAATGTTCTAACACATAGAAACATGGGCAAGGGATGAAAAATAGAAAGTTATCCTCTTGACTGTAGTACTACACACTTCTGAGCTCAGCCCCGACATATTTGATATTGGTTGCCATCACACATGTGACAAGGAGCCAAAAGAGAGACAATTAGTAGTGGCCTTTGATGACTAAGATTAACTTGTCCAACACCCTTTATACCATTGTCTTGAACGACAGGATGAGCAGCACTCAAACCCATAGTCTTTCCTTGCTTCTTGACCCCTGCTCCAGACCAACATGACTATAATCTGAGAACCAGCAATGTGAATCAGATTTTAAACTTGTACCCATTTCAAAGTCAAGTTTCCGATCACAAGACCAGAGGTTGAAGTGTTTGTTTACAATTGCTTTGGTTGTGTTAACGATGGATGGTAACATTTTTCAAGGATAGTACAATCTCTTACATGCCATGCAGGTTACGAGATGTCGGTGGTGCAACTTTTGCGGTAAACTAATGCTTTCATTTTGGAAACTGCAATGTTGGGTCTATGAACTTTGAAGGGGCACTTTTTTTTTTCTTTACAGTTGTGATCTCGTTCTTTGTCAATGATTGAGGTTCGAACAAATATTCATGCATGATCAGTCCGTTTTTGTTATAAAAATGGAGATGATCAATCGAAGTCTCTCACAAGTCAGCTTTACATGAGCCAAGACATTAGACAAAAATAATATCATCAAATCAAGCTCATATTTCAGTTCTGTCTCACAATATCCCCAGCTATTTTAGTTAACTTTCCAGTAATTGCCCAGTCCTGAAAACTAATTAAAAAACCAGTCAATTTTCATTTTTCATGTAATTTTTACTAGAGGATCAAGGCCAAAATGAAAACTCTCAAAGAAATACTATTTGGGCTAGTATGAATTAATTTACCCATCATTTTTCTTCAATGATAAATTTACTTACTTGCTCAAATTAACCCCGCACTTGGATTAAGAAAAGGACTTTTTGCGATTTTTTTCAACATTTTTCTGTGACTTGCAAGCTGCAACCAATCAGAGCTCAGATTAGATTAGTGATGGGAAAAGGATTAGGTTGTTAGAATGGACATGAGTCATGACAAATGATCTTGATTAGACATAGTAAGAAACCCAAAATTTTCTCTCTTTTGAATTTCCCTTGATACAAGTGAAATGAGCAACCAATCAACCAAAGACCTCATACATGAACTTCACCTCCCATCTCTCAATTGTCAAGAGACAAAATTGCCTATTGGTGGCTAGCTTTCTTTTGTAGAAGTACTGCTAGAAATATATAGCATGATTTGTGTTGGTCTAGAAGATTGGTACCATGATCAGTGACAGTAACTTATAAGAAGAAATGCATGAGATTAAGATGGAGACGGCAATATGTAGATGAATGAATGAGAACAAAAAGTGAAAGTATTGAGTCCAAAAGGTTGAGGAGGGGCATGGTGGTGATGGGGGAGGGAAACCAGTAGTGGCGTTGTCAAGGGGCCAACAAGGTCGCCACCGGAGGTGTCTCCTTGCCCGGAAAAGGTCAGACAAGCTGCGTGAAAGGGCCGGCGGCCCACGTGGCAGTTCACGGCCATGTCATATATCTTGATGTTAAAAATGTTATTATTTTACTAAAATTTGTTTATCTATTTATTTCTTGGCATAGTGCCTGCCACGTGTCATGTTTTTAAAAAGTGTTTAAAATTAATGGGTTAAGAGGCGAATTCTTGTCACTTGGGACAATTTAGGATCACAAGTCTTCCTTTTCTATCAACGATAATAATAAAAAAAACCTCCATGCATTTTTTAACACCTTTTCCAGCAAATGTTGTAAACTCTCAATGTTTTTTATATACATATGGAAATATTTAAAAGTGAGTATGTATTAATGTTTTAATTTTTTACGGCAAAAAATATTTTCTAGTCTTAAAATATGGAGAAAACTGGAGCGAAGAAAATCTGGTGAAAAATATTAAAAATTAATACATACTTGTTGTAAAATATTTTTAAAAATTAGAAAAAAAATCTAAAATTTTTCTCAGCTATAAAAACTGGCGTGGAGAGTAAGTCCACACTATTTTTGCAGGGCGTGGAGAAAATTTATTTTTTATTAGATATTTCTTTACTTGCTTGTTTGAAATTTTTATGCTTGTATTTTTGTATTGACAAAGAAAATGAAGATTTGGAGCATTTTTGGAGGCGGAAGCCTTGGTACGATTTTGTTATTATAGTAATAATTAAAACCCTGATATGACACCCTCGTCAAATCCATATGTATATATTTCTTGTCATTTGAGTCTTGTTTTTCTTGTTTACATTATAATTAAATTAATTTGCCTTAATTAATTTTGTATATATATATATATGTCATTTCAATCATTTTACTGTGGACCCTACAAAGTCACATCGATTACACTCAGGGGCCATGTGCCCTCTATGGAATCTATACTTCAACATGTTTTATCATGTGCAATATAAATACATTTTAATTTTATAAATTATATTAATTTAATATATTAGATATAAATTTTAATTAATTATGATTTTAAAGATATATCTTAATTAAGTGAGAAGATAGAATATAATGATTTAATTTATTATTTTTTTTGTTTTTGCTGTATTCTAATTAATTAAATATCCTATTTTCAATTCTATACTAGCATTGAATCCCCTTTTTATTTATAATAATAGATATTTATTGTTCTAATAAAAAATACAAAGATCACAATCATAAAATAGGGAAAAAATCTCAAAATTAAATAGTGGCTAACTTTGAAATATGCGGATAAGTTTTAGCTATACTAGTCATGATATCGCGCTATGCATGATTTGTATTATAAATAAATTTTAATTTATTATGTAAACTCTTATTAAATAATAATATAGATTTTAATAATTTAATGTCTTAAATATAGACTTTGATTAATTTTAAATTTAAATTCTAATTGAATGGGACGATAAATTATAATAATTTAATTTATATATTATATTTTTTTAAAAAAGTAGACTAAATCTTATTATGAAGTTAAAAATTGAGGTTAACCAAGTTCGAACCCATGACCTTTTGTTATGGGAGACATTATTATTATTATTATTTAATATAAAAATAAAAATTGAGGTTAATTGAGTTTGAGCCCATAACTTTTCGCAATCGGAGGTTTTTTTTATTATTTTATTAATTATATTTTGATTGATTGAATCTCTTAATTTTAATCACATGTTAGTATTGAATTTCTATTTTATTAATAATAATAGATATA
The DNA here is from genome assembly GCA_032619315.1 of Piper longum. Taxonomy (NCBI): domain Eukaryota; kingdom Viridiplantae; phylum Streptophyta; class Magnoliopsida; order Piperales; family Piperaceae; genus Piper; species Piper longum. The sequence continues at coordinate 3,380 of JAVDBV010049266.1, read as the reverse complement.
ACACCAACTTTCAATATGATATGATATTAATATATATCTACCAATTATACGAGTTTCGCGGCAAATAGGGTAATTGGTTTTCACAATAAGAAAAAGGTTTTTTACCGTCTTATGATAACAACAATTCAAAGAAAACAAAAATGGTAGTTTTGTTATAGATGTGGAGATTGATTTACAACCATATTTGTGTAACACTTTGATATTCGTACCTTTGGATTTATTCACTTCAATTAGATACGAAGGTTTGAGGGTAATCCTCTAATGGAAATCTTTGTCACGATTAATTCTAGCGTAGGCACACTATCAAACATTGTTAATTATGCATTTTATCATTCCTATATTATTTTTTCTTATCAGTCTTGTGATTTTCTTGTGCACTTTGGTTTTCTCGTGGCTGTTGATTAGCTCTCTAATCTCTTAAACATCGACTTTTTTTTATTAAAAAGAGAATAAAAAATTGTGTTTTGATTAAATGCAGGGGATTTAACTATAATTTAAAAATTTAGGATTCAAACTTGACTCGTCAGGATATGCAGTGGAGCCAACTCAAAATCATTTTTATTGTTTTCCAGTTCAATAAATAAAAAGATATGTGAAATTATGTACTGATCTTGTTGACTGTAGAAATTGATGAATGTTATATAATTTATATTATTTTAAAAGGTTGATTTAACTAAATTAAATAAAAGTGATATTGTTTATTAATATTTATTTTACCTAGCTTGGGGACTCAATTACATATCGGTCAATAGGAAGTTATCCACGGAATTTTGACACGAGAAGTCAGTGGAATCGATTCGTAGAGTTATTGAAATAAAATTAAAATGTTTTAAAAGTATGAATTCAACTAATCAAACATAACAAAAAAAATCAAATCAATTTCATTCAATTAAATCAGAGTTAATCTATAAGGGCTAGGGATTGGCGGGAGCAAGTGCTACAGAAAACTCTATGTAGTATTTTTTTTATTTGTGTAAATTAATTTAATTAATGGTGTTTTAAAAAATAATTATATCAATTAAATTAATCTCTTCTAATTAAGGTTATTTATAAAAATTAAAAATTTATTAAAAGAAGTTCGTTGTAACACTTACTGTAGCAAATCCTTGGCCATCTTTAAAATATAAGATTATAATAATTTATCTCCGTATTCAATAAAAAATTATTTATAAAATTAGAATTTATGTAGATCGTGACCCTAATGGTAACAAAATTTGATAAATTTTATAAGTCTAATATGATATTGATAATATAATATGCACTCCAGGTGGATAATTATCCCAAGCTATATTTTGGCCCTCACTCGGTCCAAGCCCAAGCCTTCAGGCATAGATTAGCCGAGTACTCCGAGCTGAGCTCAACCGATCGGTTCGGTTCATCTCAACCTCACCTCACACACACATGTTGTCCATAACTATCTTTGTATATTTAGTACTTTTAAATAGAAAATTTTAGAAATAGATAAAAAAGGAAAAAATTAAGTTAAATAGTTTATTTTTATATATTTGCAAGTTTGACTTAGCCCTGAAAGTCTCCAAATGAAGCTCGCTTAAATATTTTATAAACTGTCAAGCCAGCCTAATTGTCCGAGTTCACCTCATTATTTTCAACCTTTACACATATAAAATAAAAAAGGCCAAATGATACCTTTTTTAATTTTTTTTGCCTTTTTTATGTTTATTTTATGTTATTATTATCATTATTATCACTATAATTTATATATTTATGTATTTAATTGTTTATTTATTTATTTATTTATTTATTTTTGTATATGGGCTTTTCTTGTCTGGCCCCATCCTCCAACCGATGTCTTGCGGAGACTGCCCAAACCTAATGGTATGCCAACCGCATTGAATGAAGGTGAAGTGAAACTGTGGATGGTGGCCGGAGCGCCAACGTTATATATATGCACTCGGCAAGCATATGGAGTTCATCACACTCGAGCCTGTTCTCATCGATCTTGGTGTCTTCCTCTTAATTCCTCCTAAACAAAGCTATAGTTGTTTACTTCTTGTTCCAGTCTTCTTGTTTGTCAAATCCGTAGACACAATGGAGCCTGGTACGACAGCAGTCAGTGTTTGTTTGCTCATGCTCTTCATAACTGCACAAGGTAAGCTGGTATTGAAGCACTTTTGGAACCTCAATAGATTTTCTTTTCAAGTTGGTGTTATGTAATTGTGTAGTGTCTGATATGTGTAATGGGTTTTCTTCTAAATTAATCAGGAATTCGTACTCTGGTGCCTGTTCCTGTTTCTCCAGGCCAACAACAAATAAAGGTGCAAATATTGAGGTGTGCTTTAATTTAGTAGCTTCTGTTTGATTGGGATCTTATCATTGCAACTTGCAGGAGAGGAACCAGATGGAGATGGGCAAAGCGGATAGAAGTACCACTGGTGCAGAAAATTTTATGTGCAAAGATGCGGGCTGCCCAGGTACCTTAATCAAGAGATCAAGAGTTTCTAGATTTATCAGAGAACACAGCAAGCAGCCAAGATTTCATGAAGATTATTATGTGCCTAGGAGTCACAATCCCAAGCACCACTAGCTATAGTCTCCCTTGTCACTTGTTTTTCTCCTTCGTATATAGATAGATAGTCACTGACAATTCCTTAGGTGATGTTGACAAACTTTGGTTAGATGTTGTTCCTGAATCAAACACCTCAATTTTGTCCCTCTAATGTCTATGACCTTTCTTCTTACAAAACTGAGAAGCTCATCCCTCTACATATAAGCTAGCAGCTTTCTCGCTGCAATATTTAAATTAGTCAAGATGAATGGTTCTTAATGAATACTTCAATAAATCAAATAATTAAACTTGTTTAGCTCATAAGAAGTACTGCTGAGCTATGTAATTAGTGCAGGTCGAGGCAGAAGAATAGTGGCCACTACTCAAGGACCTTCTCTTTCTGAGGTGGGTTTTCACGTATAAAAATGAACCTATATGTGATATTACATGTACCATTTTAACCAACATTTGAAACATTTCATTTATAGAACACAAAAGATGAAGGTATAGCTCAAGTTGAAGCCCAAAGGGATTACAAGGCCAACACAGCCAAAGCTTCTGATACGAGTAGTGACGATTTATCTGGTTTCGTGCCGGATTCAAGCAACTGGGAAGCAACCAGCAAAACATACCCAGACATTATTGACATAGCAGGGATGGACTACACCCCAGCTAAAAGAAAACCTCCCATTCACAACTAAAACATGAGTAGCTCAAACACCATATACTACATATATATATATATATATATATATATATATATATATATATATATTTCTAATTTATCTATATTTTTTATTAAAAGGTTACTTTTCGTTTTTTTTGTTAAGATCCATTTGCAATAGTTTTTTAAACAATGTAACTATTTTCCAAA
>JAVDBV010049265.1:0-13154 GCA_032619315.1 Piper longum | reverse complement strand
CTAAGATATTATATATATATATATAATATTACATAAAAAATTAAAATTTAAAATAGAAATTAAATATTTTTCATGTTTGGGTTCTTTATGGCCGAACCTTGGATCAATTTGAAACGAGTACTATTAGAAGCCCAAACACCTAGATACGTACCCAATATGTTTGAATCCAAATATGATTTTTTTCGGATAGGGGACCCTTTTTTATCTGGGCCCATCGGCGAGACTACTGGCTGGTGCAAATCACATGGTCAACCGAGGAGCCATGATTTCTAACACAAGTATTAAAATACATGTACATGCAGTATAATTAGTGACGATAATGAGTATTGAATTGTTTTAAATTATAAAATTTGAATGCTATTCTACAAATTTATTATAAATATTTTACGTGTGAATATAATTATAAATAAAAATAAATAGGGTGAGCTATGGAGTTTAAACTTTGGCTTAGATGATGAGAAAATAAATGATAACCAAAATATAAAGGGAATGTTGTGTTTGTATTATGTTTTTTATTTTTATTGTTATAAATATATATACTGTTTATTGTTTAGAGGGTGGTCCTTATTATACTTTCAGGGGTGATTCTGTCTGTTTTATTTTTTAAAATAAATATTATTTTTAAATCTTTTATTTGTTTGACTTGTTTTATGTGCATGTGCGATAACGTTAAAACTCACGCATCTCATTCATATCTTTGTCGTGAGACGCTAGATCCGAAAAAGGGCTGGTTGAGAGCGAGATGAGCTGCTTCTTGACGATAGGTTTGGGTCAACTTAACCGAATCAAGTAAATTAGTAAACGGTTCTGATACTGATAACATTTTTAGGTTGATGCAAAAGTGAACCGAAATAGGGTGTGTTATAGATACCCTCAAAAAAAATTCTTGGTGAATATTCTTGTCAATTGAGCTCAAAATTGGATTTTCAATAGGTTATATAGAGTTTTCTTCGTATCTACTAATTATTTAAGGTAAAATTTGATGGGTTTATATTTTTTTTAAAAAAATGTGTATAGGGAGAATATTAGCAAGAAAAATAATTTGCACTTATGTAACCGAGTGAATGTAAAAAATTTTATCCACCTACTGAGCTCCACAAAAAATAGTCCTAAGTGTCATTTAATAAGAAAGAATTAATTAAACATCTGCCAAAGGTAAATGTATACAAATTTATCAAGTCTAATTCATAAGACTTGAACAAAAATATTATGGTTATCAAATTTACCAAAAAAAAAATCAAATTACCTAAGGCAAATAAAAAATTTCTACAAACTAAAAATACCCTAAAAGATCTTTATTTATAAATTTGACCCACTTGACACAAACATATGAATCAATCAATAAATATTTTAAAAACCCATTTATGTGGATATATAGTAAAATATATCTGGGACCCAACAAATGGCAAGGCCTTTTTCCATGCACTTGGACCTCTAATAATCCATGGTGGTCACAAATTGAATCCAATTCCATGAATCTTCCTTCCTCCCTTTACAAAGTGGGCAAAATATTTTTATTTTCCTAAACCTTAATTATTATTTTATGTGTAAACTTGTAAGATAATCCAAAGCTACCAATTAATTCATGTGATTAGAATACACAAGCAATCCGTGAAAGTCACGAGCTCCAACTTCACACCACACGAGGCCCATTGACCCTAATTTTACAAGTGGGCTTTTACTGGGCCCTGTCACTACTCGACCAGATTCTTACCAGGGGAGGTCAGATGTGGCACAGGTGAATGATGGTTTGACGGTAGCTTTTTTTTTTGGGCACGCCGCATCCGCATAGGCGCATTCCAATGTTTTCGATAGCGGGTACAAGATATATTTTATTTAATTTTGTCGAATCAAATTTAACTCGATTAGTTATAAAAAAAATTTTATTTGACATTGAATGTGTTTTGTGACCAACTATTATTTAATCAAATATTGAAGCAATTTCAATAAAAATACTTCTTCTTTCACCGGATAACCAAAAGATATTAAAAGACATAAATCCTGAATTAAATTTATCTAATAAAAAATGAAAAAAAAACTGATGATCGGACGTGCCAACCCCCTTTTATTCAGGCTTGGGAACAACCATACACAAATATTGAGTTATTTTGATAAAATATTAAATTAAATAATTGAATATGAATTAAAATGTTATAAAGGGCCTATATGAAAGGTATTAGGGAGCACGTGATTGATTACTTTGCAAGTACGGTGAGTGGTTGGCGAGTGGCCGGGGGTGTATGAAATGGGGTATGCCCAAAAATTATTAAGGGTAAAGTGGAAAAAACATATAAAAAGAAGTGGTAGTTATAAAGGGTAAATTGGCAAAACATAGGAAGAGAAGTGGTAGTTCCAAACAGTTGGGGCCATGTCCACATCCCAAAGGTTACATCATATAATGAAGACAAATGTCAAAAGTTTTATAGGATATAAAATGGTGGCAATTGGCAAGGGATCCACCAATATAGTTGATAGCTTGACCTTTATATATATATATGTGATTAAATTATGTTGTGGATGTGGCAAAGATTGATTATTTGATCTATCAAGTTAATATTGACATTGCAAAATCAATAATTTTATAAATGGCTTTTATTGACAATGACAAAAGAATAGCAACCATGATAGGAGCAAGGGAACATTACATGTGCTTTTTTATTTCTATTTCAACTATTTATCATTTTTTGCATTATTGGCTTGAAGATCAAATGTGTGATAATTTATAATAGCTTTTCCATCAATTATTTCATCCAATGTGTTTTATGGGAAAAACCTGACAATAATAAATTTTGTCTCTTTATATGATATCATATATTTAAAAAAAGAAAATCATACGCATCAAAATTTTTTAGTAATTAATCTAAAGTTGGATCGTAAATATTATACTAGAATACATCTAAAAAGATGAATATATTGTTATCAATATTTCATTTATTTAAAGTGTATTTCATTAGATATAATGATCTCATAATAGTGCTACTGAGCCGAGCTGAACCGAGTTGAACCGAGCCATATAACCTAGTTGGGCATGGCTGATCTCTATGCCACAAGCCTTGTACTCAGCTTGATAGTTATAAGTGGAGTTTGAGCTCCAACTCGAATGTTTGGTGGCGTTAGCCCGCAAAAGCATAATTTTTTTAAAATATTAATAATTTTATCATAAAAATTTTAATGTGCCGTCTTTGAAAACTATCTAATCAGACGGTGCCATATTATTTTTTATAGAAACTAAATATATTATATAATTATTTTTTAAAAACCTACCATACCTTCACACACTAGAAGTGGCATAAATTCATAAAGATTTGGATGTATTTTTCCCATCCCCTTCGTGTCTATAGAAATGTATATTTTGACCGAGTAAGGACAGAAATCATAGACATGGGACTCATTTCCATCTATATTTCATATATAGGTTATGTTTATTGGATAAGTAGCGGCCCCTAATTTTTTTGTTTAATGCATCCGCAAGTACTTAGAAAAATGCATACAAAGGACTACTGTTGTGCTAATTTTTTGCATTCACTTTCTTGCTAATTACTAATTGATGAACTTCTTGTAAAAAAACACTACCAGGAAATATATATATATATATATATATATATATATATATATATATATATATATTTATTTATTTATTTATTTATTTATGTATCTAGCCTCCTTAGGGTTTCCTATATTTTCTTTTACAGTGCTTGACCCATTGTATGTAAAGTGGTATATTAATCTTTTTTCCCATGGCGGATATATTAAATTTAGTTAAAACCATAATTTTAAATATAATTGTATATATTTGGTCGAACCGAGTCAAATCATTTAACCGTATTCTAAAATTATAAATCACATATTTTATTCGATATTAAAAATGTGTTCTCTCATCAATATTTTGTAAAATATCGATTAAAAAACAGTGATTTTTCAACAAAAAAATTATTTTGTTTAAATTTCAAATAAAAAAAACTGGGTACAAAGGCCTAAGCCAAATCAGAATTGAAGACGGTATACGATATACTTTATATAATCGGGTGATACAACACAATATTCAAAATTGTGGTTAGAACACATGTAATGTTGGAAAAGGCTAAATTGATATAAAAGGTCAGTAAATATTCCAGTCAAATTTATACCAACTTGCAAGAACTAATCAGAGTTGGCCATAGACTAGCCGATATATACATGGGCAGTCAATGTGGAATTAATATAATATATCTCGCACTTCTTAATTAGTGTTGCTTTCCACAAATAAAAAATAAAAAAAATCACATATATAAAAATAATAGTAAGAGTTTTATTATTATATATCACACCCCATCCACAGTCTTAAAAACTCCCACCATTGGAATAGAACAATCAAAGATGGTATGCAGTTGGCAATCACATAAACATAATAATAGAAGGATTAGAGTCATTAGACCCAATAAATACTTTGGCTTTCTGATTGAAGCCTATTGATTGTTGAGGGACATATCATGATCAAAAGGTTGTATTTAAAAGATGAAAATATAGCTTAAGAATGACACTAAGATAATCTTGGGCCGACATCACACGTCATGTGTACATGTTGTACCTAAAGTTGAACACATACCGTACATTATACATGTATATACACATGTAGTATACCATGAATGGGACTCTTTGAAGTTAGGAACATGCAAGGAAAGAAACCAGAAAGAGGACATCAACCAGGATAACAAGTCAATGATATGTAAGTCAAGAAATTGATGATTGTTTGCATAGTCATCTCTTGGGTTTTTTTTTTTTAATGATAGAAACATGCATTATAGTGGGTAATCAAATTTCAAACATTAAAAAAAATATCCTTCATAGTTGCATAAAATGGACCACCAAAAATCAAATTTCAATGCTTTTGATCTTTTCAATGCCCCTTCTTTGCAAATTTCTTTTATGTCATTCAGTCAAGAGGCAAATTTGGAGATTTGGGTAACTAGTGGGTTCTTGAAAGGGTGGATGATCTCATCCGATGTGAATTCTTGATGTTTCAGGAGTTGGGTACGGGAAAAATTTCAACTTAATATGCATTTTCAATGGCAGACGCTGTTCCAATTTGTGTAGTGATGCAAGTCAAATTGTTTCATGACGACGGTGAAAGAAAGATGGGATTTTGGGCAACCTAAAAAATTGGAGATGACCTATCAAGATGATCAAACCATTTGCTTGTATTCAATGAAATTTCTTCAAATTGCAACAACAAAATAAAACGAAATAGCGTCATTCAAAAACCATTAAAGGACAGTACTTCAATTGTCATTAAGGACTCTAATTACTAGTTTACAATGCTAACGATAAATTATTCATGCTTGGGCAACATAAGATTGTTTGTGATTATAGATGGCATGTCAAATTGGGGTTCTAAAAATTTCCAAATTTATAGAGCAGTTGTTGAAAATGGTCCATCATTTACTCATCATTCAAGTACACGAAAAGAGGAAGAATGCAGAATGAAAGCGGATCGAAATAAAACAATCGTATGAAGTATTTAACAAGTATAATTACCTGAGATAAGATGACGATGATTCAAGAAAAACCACCTCTTTCACAATAGCAGTTTTGTTGCTTAGGGTTAAGAGGAAAAGAGGGAGCTTTCAGTTCAACACATAACAAAGAAACAACTGCTTCCACTAAACAAGACAGATCATTAGCACAGTTTTTTATAACAATCTTCAAGGCAAGATATGATATGAATCTGCTTCAATATACTATATTACAACTAATCATTAAGAGTCCAGAGGCATATTTGTAAGTTTGTAAACATCTAGGATAAGAAATTTATTCCAAATATTTGGAGACATAAATAGTAAACAGACTGAAATTAAGCTCATACATTGGAATGATAATTTTTCAGTTTCTTTTCTCAACTCTTTCTTCCTTCCCTATGCAATCTCCCGAGCTCCAATCGTCATCAGTTCCATTGCTGAATTCCTCCACATGATGCTCTTCCGGACTAGGTTTAAAGCTAGGCATATTCTATTCAAAATGTCAAGTTGAAACCAATCCGGGTGATTAAAATCAAGGAACAAGCTTCCAAGCTCCTTGCATAAATTCTTCATTTACGTAGGGCCTCAAATCAAACATGAGACAGTAGCTCTCGAGTTCTTCAGCTGAAGATTCCATACCCACTGATAATATAACCTTTTCCTGAATCATCAATTATAGTTTTTCTATCAAATTTGCTAACAAGGTATTTCTTACATTAATCATCAAGCAGTATCTTTACCATAGAGAAGTTCATGAATACATTCTAGAAGTTCTACGAATATGAACTACTCATTCATGACCATGAATACATTCTAGAAGTTCTATGAATATGAACTACTCATTCATGACCATGAAAATAGACGTCAGAGCAATAGTGAACAGAGAAACAAGAGATGCAGTATTTACACAAATCATGCTACCTGCATTGTGTAGTCATGCTTGTACATGTTCACAATGATCCCCGTCATTAATCTGTATTCCGAGACATCAAGCAAAGGAAAAGCTTGTGGTTCATCTTCCTAAAACAAGACAAAAGTTCAGGTGTGAGCTGGATGCGCTCAGATAAAAATACCAACCAATATTCACATACTAAATACTTCCACATTTAATTAGATATATTCGCATTGCTAGTTTTATCAAGGACATAAACATCAATTGCTTGGGCAAAAAGGGGTCGTAAACATCATTACTGATAAAGCCCACTGTCAACCCTCAAAGCGGTTTACACTAAAAGAGAAATTAAAATTAAAAATTTTGAACTGTTCAAGCTACCTCTGATTTACATGCATGACCCTTGTAACCATTCCAATTCAACATAAAGTATTCAACGATCAGACTTGTGATAACAAGCATATAGTAGGAAAGTAAAGATTCTTTTTTTTTCTATATGTAAAAAACAACACTAAAAAGACATTCGGAACTTAATTGTTTGCATTTGACATTGACATATAATTTGAATTAATGACTTTGCAAGCTATATCTTCTCATTTGCATGCATATTCAAAACAATCATGTGATATGACTACATGACACCTGCCAGATAAATTATAAAAATGGCTACTAGGCAAAAATCAACAGTCACACAATTTGTGGCAGGTGACTAGATTTTCGACACTCATAGTGCCTGTTAACACTAACTGTAAACCGTGTACTGTAATAAAAAAACTAAGCAATTCTTGAAAACCTTATGAATGGAAGCGTCCTGAACATGTTTGAAGACTGAGTCCATCACACTAGCAGTATCCTCAGCCAAAGACTCAAGCTCATTAATTACATTCTTAGCTGCAACAATAAAAACAAGATTCCCTTTATACATTCTTTAAATTACATATGCAGTGGAAGTTCAGAGTAGATGAGTAAGTAGAAATGTTAAGGCAAAGCCATCCGAAAATCACCATATCCACCCAATAAGATCCCTCTTGCTTTGAATAGTAAATAAGAAGTTATAAATGCTAACAAAGATCACAGACAACAACTCTCATACTCCGCTTTATTAAGGTCTAAATTTAGTGACTTCCAAACTGTTCACAGTTAGCACATTCTTTCGCAATATTCAATTTTTTTCTATTTTAGAATATAATGAACTGAATATTTGGCTAAAACAACTTGGTTTCAGATCATAAGTCTCAGTCCATCCACATGGAAGTTATCGTAAAAAAGAGACATTATGGTGCAGCTAGCATAAAATATGAATTTGGAGAAATATTTATATTTGAAGTTAAAACCAATTTTAACTAAAACAAAATAAGCTTTTTTTTCGAAACGAAAATAAGCTTAATTGAAGTAGCACACTTGCCTATAGCCATCAGAGGAGAAGTAGAGTAAGAAACTAGGTTTCATCAAGAAAGCATGAACACCAAGGATTATGGTCCTACATCGCCACAATCTTGAAGGAAAAAAAAAAGTCTACAAGCGTCAAGTAATTAAGTTTGAATAAAGCATCCACACACAACACCAAGTCATGGGTCCCAATGTGCATTCCCACGATTTTACCATTAATTTCCACCTTAAAGCAATCATTCTGCTCAAACAGGAACTGTGCTATACACTACTACAGATTACAGAAATATTCCAAATTATCCACCAAATCCTCACTTGACAACAGAGAAACCTAAAACAGATATCCAAAACATAATGTAAGAAAGCAGAACTCACTTTTGGCCAAATTCTCCACTAAATCCAGTTTCCATGTGTGTACTTCTGTTTGCAAGATCACAAAAATGGTAGTTTAAATAGAGACTAGGACGACCATGAATACATAAATAATATAGAGAGAGACTGATCAAAGAAATGCAGTCTCCTTCTCCACTACAGAGTATCTCAATTCGACAGCAAGAACTAAGATATGCTAAACATTGTTTCTGACTTTTATTGTTAGTTCCAAGTGATAAATTATATTGGAAACTCCAGCTTAGTTATGTAGTTAAATCAACTGATTATACCTGACAACCAAAAAATAGATACTCCAGAGAGAACATCATGTCCCGAGTAAACTCTCTAACATGAAATAGTTGCACCTAAAAACTAAATTTACAAAAATTCAATACTTACACTGAGCAATTTTTTGTGAAGTAGTGTGCCCATGTCGACATCCAGCTTCGACATATGATGTCAGTCTCTCTGTTTGGTGAGCACTAATGATGTTGGCAACAACTTTAGATTTCTCATGAAAAGGAGGTCTCCGGATCCATTCTATTCAAGTGTAGAATAATCAACACATCAGAAGATCAATATACCACAATGGAATGAAAAAAAATAAAAAAAACTCACCAAGTGCATGACGAAACCCAGTTAGTAATCTGCTTCCGATAGATGCTAATTCATCAAACTTAGCAACTCTACACATAAAACCAACGAAGGACCTAAATAAAAACCACAATGCAGAAATATAGCCACAATGCAAAGTATGACCCTCCAAATAAAACTCACATATTTTTGAACAAATAGAGACATATTCATGATATAAAACATGAATTTACATACAAAACCAATAAAAAGCACCTAAATTTAACAGATAGAAATATATTCATACTATATAACATGAATCTACTCATAAATCAAAACAGATAGAAATACACATTCATAATACAAATCACCACTCCACATAACAAAACCAACAAAGCCACTTAATTCTAGACAAATAAGAAATACAATTCATAATGAAAAGCATGTTAAACCCTAAACCAAAAAAATGAAACTTAATTAAATAAAGTGAAATAAATAGAAACATATTCATAAAGTAAAACATGAATCTTACTCTACTCATTAACAAAAAAAAAAACAACGACACCTAAATCATTAAAACAGTTAGAAATACACAATTCATAACATAAGTCACCACCCCACATCATAAAACCAGCAAAGCCACCTAATTCCAAACAAATAAGAAACACAATTCATAATGCACGGCCTGCACGCACACACACATCTAAACCATAAACCAAAAAAATGCACCTTGAATTGTATAAACAAAGCGAACTAAATGGTAGAGACACGCTGATCGATTGATAGTGATGATAATACAAGGGGTCATGTTTTTGAGTAGTTTGATAGTAGTGATAATACAAGGGGGCATATTATTGAGTAGTAAGTTACCCAGTCATGAAATTCAAGAAAAGCTGCCTGGCTTTGTCGGCCATATCCGGCGGCAACTCGTCCGCAACATTATCCATTGATTGATTGATTGATTTCCTTCCCCCCCAACTAAGAACAGTGAGACGAATCGTTTGTTCAGATTCCATTCATAAAAATTTCATTTGATCATTGTAGAGGGGTAAAGCTTGCCTGGTTAGAGAGAGCTCTGGATGGAAAGGTAGCGTCTTTCTTCCTCGTTGTCGTTAGATGGGGAAGATAACCGGTTGAGAGGAAGGAGGAGATCGACTATGGCGGTAGAGAGGAGAGAGGACGGGCGGCGGCAAGGTTATGGGTGGCACCGCCGGGATTGGGGTTCGAAGGAAGAGATCGACTCGGCAACTCAGGGTTTGTTAACATTCGAATTTTTTTTAATAATTAATGATACTTTTTTTAATTAAAATATAAAATTTACATAAATAACAATAGTTTTTGTATTAAATTTTTTAAATATATATATATATATATATATATATATATAGGAGAGTTAATATTAAGAGTATAAATGAACCAAGCCAACTGAGCTGGGTTAATTTTGAATTCGAAATAATTTTTTACAAGCCTATTCGAGCTTATTCGTGAGTTCGACGGACCTTTAATTTATTATGGTCTATGGTCTAAGTAGCTCGTCCAAAATTTATGGTATTTGTGATCGGTTTATGTTCGACATGTTTTGTTTTCGAGTCAAACAATATGAAAATCTTCCTTCTAAGCTACCCTACCACGTTGTTATTATATTGTATATAAATAAATATAACTAGTTATAATTTAATATAAAATAATTAACTTACGTAAAATAAAAAAAAAATTAACACTATATTAATTTAATGTAACCTCAATAATATTAACGAGCCGAATTAAGTATAGTATTTTTTCATATTTGAACATATCGAACTCAAGTTTTGAGCTAAACCGAGCCGAACACTTATTTGATCAAGCTCTGTTCGTTGTTCAACGAATTATCCATTTCACGCCGAGTATTTTTTCGGAGCACAAAAATAACAAGCATGAGTTCAAGCCGAATTCAAACCGAACATAAAAAGCTCATGAGCCGGCTTGACTTATTTATACCCCTAGTCAGTATATAAAGAACATTAGATAATTATGAATAGAATAATTACTATACACTAATTTATATTTCTATTTAAACTGATTTTAATATCGACAATTGGATGATGAAGGTAGTTTTTCTAAATAAAAAAATTATGCCATGTAATTTAAATGAGTGGTTAGATTTAAAAGCTACTGTTCTCACATTGGCTGCTCACAGTAAGGTTAGTCCTCAATTATAAATTCATCATAATTGTGTTAAAATTCGGTTTAAGTTAATTCAAACTTACTAGATTTAATCAAGTTTATCAAAGTTTAATTAAAACATAAATACGAGATAATTGTGTTTTATTTGGAATTAATAGTCATTTGAACTTTGTTTTTTTCCCCTTCTACCTCCGCATGGAATGAAAGTTACATGCAAAAGGGTGCTTATTGAAAAAAATGAACATAATTTTTTATCACCTCAAACTTTAAATAATGTCTTCAAATTGAAGCAAAAAAATTATAGGTATTTGAGTTGATTAAATTTAATATAACTACGTTAGATATTGGGCCATACACTATTTATATTATTGATAAATTTTAATTTTATAAATATAGTCTTATTAAATAATCAGATAGACTATATAATAATCTAATATTATAAATATATATTTTGATTGATTTTGATTTTAAAGATAGATCCTAATTAAATGAGAATTTAAACTATAATTATTTGATTCATCATTTTTCTGTTGAATTTTGATTGCTAAAACTCCTACTTTCAATTAGATGTCAATATCAAATTTTCCTTTTATTAATAAGAATATACGAGGTCTTTGTATTTAACATAATTTATTATTCAATTTTATTCAAAAATCATAATGTTTCAATCCAGTAACATAAATGCAAGTAATCATTTGCTAAACTTTTAGCAATTCATTAGTATCAATTCTTAACAACGCCTTCATCCTCTCAAGGTCTCTCCATATTGGTTTATAGCAAGTAAGTATAATAATGTAAGTTATTATAGATATAGATTCTAACAATTCTTCCATGGCTTCTCTAAAATGGGTTCTCTCTTGTTTTTACATTGGAAGCAGCCGAGAAAAATTGTCTGTAAATGTGAAAAAAAGAAGATGAACAACTTTTACTCGCAGTGTGTATATATATATATATATAGAGAGAGAGAGAGAGAGAGAGAGAGAGCATGTGCATGCTCTAGTGGCAGCCAATCCATACGTGTTGGAGCCATTACATACTATAAACACACCTTTTCGAACGAGAAAATCCAGACACCACCGGTTTTTTCGTATCCTATCTTCTTGTCATATATACTTGTTTACCTCTTGACACCTTCACGGGCGTTGGCAGATCCCCTCTCCACCATTTGTATATCTCAATTGCTTCTCATTTTGTGACTTGTTTGTCTGTTTACGGTGCTTAGACCCTCTGGGAGAGGTCTCCCTTTTCTGGGTATTCCATGGATGCCCTGTTCAACACTGCTGTTACACCTCCTCGTTTCCTGGCGCCGGCCAAGCTTCCCATCAGAGCCTTCCACCAGGCTGGTTGCTCAAGGTGATGGCCAAGCTCGACCTGATTTTTGCATTTTTTGTTGATTGGCTAATGTTTTCGTATTAGTTTATTTGTAATCGATTCAATCCTGGAATTATTTTTGGTTTATATATATATATTTATATATAAGGGCCATAATTTGATACATGGAATCATGGTTCCCTAAATGATAATGTCATGCATGGCATGATCATAATAATTAAACATTAAGAACCGGGATTCTAAAAAGGTCCAGCAGTAGATATGATGATAAGAAAATTCTTTGGCGGATTCTTTAGTGGTCCTGGTTCAATTTCCCCTAGTATGCTGGTGTAATTGCATATGAAACTAGTTGGAGTTTTGGTCGCTGGTTTGCTTTGTCATGCAGTGACAATGTTGATTATTTGATTCTGCTTGTAGGTTTTCATTTGGGGCATTTTTGTTTTAGTGTGTAAATGCCATACTTATGTTTTTTCTCATTTTTAACTGTTTGACTAACGAATGGTTGCAGCTTGTTGTGAAAAACGAGTAATTTTCACCAAAGATAACTAGTTCACTGTGAGAACTATTACCTAGATGACAAGCGTGAAAACTATTGTACTAAATAATTACCCCAAGACCAAATTCCCAGGAAAGTTGGTGGGACACGATAGTCCGCTTAAAAACCAACTCCTAGACAGAATTTTATCAAGACAAGTAATATAAATAGCACAATAATTAATACCAACTATACCCGACAATAGCTATTAAATAGACAACAAAAGAAAAGAACAAGACACCAGAATTTAACGAGGTTCGGCAATTGCCTACGTCCTCGGACACTACCAAAATAATATTTCACTAAAGAGAAATATTACAAAGAGAGAAAGAACAAATTACCAATGGTAGAATGAACAATTACCAATGGTAGAAAGGGAAGTTGGTAACTTTGAATTACCCTG
>JAVDBV010049264.1:0-14823 GCA_032619315.1 Piper longum | reverse complement strand
CAAAGTGCCCAACTTGGTGGCATGGGCCGAAAGATTCTCAGCCGACGCCGTCGTGAAGGAGTTGATGCCTGATGAGGATAAACTGGCAGAGTTCGTGAGGAATATGCAAGAGATATTCAGAGGTGAACCCTCTCCTCCGGCAAACTGATCTGCTTTCGGTGCACTTGTGTTTATTGTTTATATGGTTTGAATAAACATTTCACTGGAGTTGCAAGACGTTCTACCCTCTGTATCACTGTTTAGTTTCTTTACCAAATTGTCATGATGGACATTACTTGTGAAGACTTGATCAACTTAAATATACATGCTGGGTAACTCCCACACAATAAGTTTGCTATAGCTTTCAAAACAGCCTCTGAAATTGATGATGCTTATATGCAACATTGCAACTCTACTGTGTGAACTGGAATGATACAACATGTTGACAACATCAGGTAATAATACATACATTGTTTGTGATTTTAAGATGCTCGTATGAAATCCTTTCTATCGTAACCTGGGAAACACAACCCACCTGTAAAAACTTCTCGTCCGAAAGAACAACAACAGAGCAACAGCGGACCCAACAAGAGTGGCTGCCGCCATAATCAGGAAGGACAACATGAAGCAGGGAGACCCAATGCAGCTCTGCTCACCAGTGGTTGATGATTCCATATCATAAATATATCCTATCACCCTGACTGAGAACATGTAAGATCCAAGCGGGCTAGCTATGGCAATTGTATTGAAGAGTGTACCCATATGTCTTATGCCAAAAATCTCCGAAGTGATTGTGGGCATGAGAGACCACTGGCACCCATAGCACACTCCAACCAAGATTGAGCCGGCGTATAGAGCACCGGGTAGTGCAGAAGCAATCACAAGATGGCCTACGGTCATGGCTGCTAGAGCTGCTGCCACAAACAATGGCCTCGGGCAGCCATTCAAACGAAGGAAGTAATCAGAGACATACCCCCCTCCAAACCGACCGAGAAAGTTCCAAATGCTCCATAAGGAAACCAAAGTACTTCTTTCGGTATCGGTGTACTCAAGAGATCCTCCTATCTGACTGATGTTGTTCACCGTTGCTAGTCCAGACCCCATGGCTAATGCCATGGCCAGAAACAATAACCAGAAATCAACTGTGCGGATAGCTTGAAACAAATTCAAGTCTTCAACTGTAACTGCTGCTTTCTTGGTATCTTCTTGTTCTTGATCAATGTCGCTTGGAAGCTTGTGATAAGCGATATGATGATTATGTGGGTCAGACGAGCTACTTCCTTCGGCAGATTCTACCTTGTCTGCTCCATGGCATGCTAGAACACGAGATTGCTTCAACTGGGCACTAATTGCGACACCTACGGGACAAACTACTACGAGGATCAAAATCGAAAAAGCTACCATTTGGATTGCCCCATCCAGGATTTGAAGATTTTCCAAGAGTATAATGGCCATAAGATATGTAGCAAGGATAACTGACAACAATGAAAATTTGTTCAGGTATCTCTTTTCGTCCTCATCAACTGTGGTATAAGCTCGGACAGAGCACATTAGGCAGAGTGGAACCACTGTGGGCAGCACAGCCAGCATCAGAAGAAAAGAGCTCTGTTTGCCTTCAAATGCTGTTTGGTATATTTGAACCAATATTGCTCCACTCAAACCAAGGAATCCCTACATCAAACATATTACAAGATATAAATTAATCTTCTCTGAGCATACAAATTATGTAACATCTGCATACAGTTCAGAAGGGTACTGTACACACATGCAGACATGTGAAAACAGCAAAAATGCAAGCACACAAGTAAAAACAAATGGATTCTGTTTAATTTTTTTTCAATAAAGAACTGGTCCACAAGAATATTGCTGATGGGAACCAGTGATCAACGAACGTGCCCACGACAAGAGAATGCACTAATATGTTGTTAAACTTGAATCTACCCCTGAATTCTAGATCTAATTGAAGAACAACAATAAGAACACTAAACACCAATTTTAAGTCAAGTATAGTAACTGTTCTTAAAATAAATGCGAATTTTGGTGCAGCGTTTCAAACTGTCCGTCAACATCATATACAGATGCCAATAAAAAATGGTGAGAAGGAATCAGTACATATGCACAAATTGAACTGGTTCCTTATTCATACTCCAATGAGCACCAATCTATCAAACCTTTAATATACCCTGCGCATCCAGCTGCATCATACCTAGTTATCTTCAAATGAATCAACCACGTAACAAATAAAAAGGACAGAGTACGAACCAGTCTTCAACAACAGAAATGCAAACATGATATGATACAACATAAAACAGGAAAACACCATCATAGTCACACAATCACTCCCAAAAAAATAATACAGAACCAAGAGATCAGCAATCAATCAAGCAAAACGTCATAGAAAACCGAAAAAAAAAAAGCGATCATTTTGGAAGCTCAAACCTTCATAATCCCCACAACAGTCCCCCTATGATCGGGAAAATTCTCAACCGCGGTGACCACATCGGCCGTATTGAAGAAGGTCTGTGCGTGCGCAGCGAGCAGCATGTACAGACACATGAGGGCCACCGGCGGGCTGGGGACGGCGCCGACCACGGACAGCCACATGAAGAAGTATCCGACGAAGCACTGCACGGCGCCGGCCAGGAGCACCGCCCACGGGCCGGGGAAGGCGGAGTAGAGGAGGCCGGAGAGGACGCCGACGTTGGCCCCGATGTCCTTGAAGGAGGCGACGGCGTCGAGGGTTGACTGGTCGTAGGACTGGGAGGACTTGAGGAGCGGCGAGTAGATGCCGAAGGCGTAGGAGGAGCCGCTGGTGCACTGGATCCAGATTCCGGCAGTCGTCGCCAGCCATTTTCCGGCGAGCCTCCGTCGCGGCAAGGCGGCGTGGGGAGGAGACGACGAGGTGCTCATGGGTGTGGCTGGTGGCTGGTGGCGGGTGTCGGATGGGTATATGATTGAAATACAGCTGAATCAAGTTGTCGTCGGACACGCGTAGGTCTTTCCTCACTCGAAAGAGGTAAAACAGTAAGACTAATAAATTCAGTGATACAAAAACGGTAAACGGTCAATGATGGTAAATAAAATATAAACTATATAATAATTTAGTGTATCTGAGTTATCAAAAATATTTAAAATATATATTTTATATTAAATACTTTAAAACTCGTGATAAAAAATATAATAATTTGGTAATAATTAACTTAAATATAGATTTAGAGCATAAAAAAAAGAATTGATTTTTTGGTTTTGAACCAAACTTAAACACCCAAAAACACTGCAAGCTAGTTAATCAAATTATGCACATTCTACCCATGTAAATTTAATTTAGAGGCCTATAGGCTTAAAATAGAAAATATCAAATTTATAACTTAAATTTATTCATATTATTCATAAGAAAATATTATTCATATTATTAATTTATTTTAATAATATAAATTAGATTCACATTTTTACTAACCACTTTAGTGAATATATTATATATTTTAGTTGGGGATATGGTTGTAAAAACCAGTCAATTTCAAATAAAATTGACCAATTTAAATCAGATTGGAATGATTTTACTTAAAAAAATATATATAAATCGGTCATCATAAAAATCAACATGTGAATCAATCGATTTCATTCGATTTGAGCCGATTCAAAAGAGCAGCCGGGGATGGGGAAGGGGAGGACAAGAAAAGTAGGATGGGGAAGGGGAGGACAAGAAAAGTAATAAAGATTGGTCGATGTCTAATATAGACACCAATAACCGCATCTCCACCAAATTAATGCAGCACATAATAAAAAATGGGAGGTAACTGGCAATCTAGAAATTTGACGAATTCTTATTGCCAAAGGGGAAATTTCAGAGAGAGAGAAATAAATTCGAAATGAAAGAAAAAATTAGACTAAGAAAGTAAAGGAAAAAACTGCACAGGACCAATTTAATAATTCATAAAAAGTTAATGCTTGGGTCGACCTGATCTGTATTTGCGTCTTGTTAGCAGGTTCTTTGCAATTGCAACTGATCTATCATTCGTCAGTACTCAGATTGTTGTTGCTATTACTGATCTTTTCAAGATTTAGTTAATGCTTTATGCTACGAGAGTTTAAGTATGTTTTACCTGTGAATCAAAAAGAGTGTTGTGTATGGAATGCTTGCTTTTTTATTGCTAGAGCTAATAGAATAGATGAGGCCGAAGCAGCTGCCAGGAAAGGGCTATACATATACAAGGAAGACATAAGGGCGGAGTACTAATAATGCACATCAGATGCTCTCAATACTGCCGTTATCTATCCAGTTTGCCATGCTCCATGACCTGCTACTTAATTCTAACCTTGTCAGATTGGTTGGGATAACTCTTTGGCCATCTGATTCAAGTCCTGCTAATGGTTTGTCTGATCCTTCTTCATGTTATTTTCTGAGGGACCTGTGGTTTTTTTGTAGTTATGTCATGTATATCAAAATAACTGCCAATTCACGGAAGCTGTCAAATTCATGGAGTCCTGCTCTTGACATGGGGTAGTTGCTCGTCTTTCATGTATGAATCAATCTGTTCCACAGTTGTAACATTTTGCGCATAATTTGATGATGGGAATTCTTGACGCAGGTACACTCACAAGTGGTGGCACGTTGCTGTTTGTTACTTGGAAGGCCATTCTCCAATTCCCTTGACATTTATAATCGAAATATCTGGAAATAATTAGAAAGAGAATTCTGAGCATCTAGAGGTACCAACTATAAACTGTTTGTGATACTTGGAAGATTACAGCCGTTTGTTTGGCTGCAAAACCTGAAAGGCTTATCATCATCTTTTACTTCGGCAGGTGCACATAAATGCACCACGTTTGTTCTTGCGGATATGTGTCAGAGGTCATTTCAATTTTGTTGAAGATCAGTTGATGGCTCTGGAAAGTTGTCTTACAGTTGAGGTTAGTAGTGTCATTGTAACTTCTATGAGTTGTGTTTCTTGTTCTTTTTATGTGATAACATCAAACTAAAAGAGCATTGTAATGTTCCTTTTTAGTAAAGATCGTCAGATTATTGCCTTCGTTGACTTATATTAACTCTACTGAAAATTTTCATTTGACGAAAAATATAAATTTATTATCTATAATTTGAATTGGTAGGAAAATCGATACTTGTCAATTCTAATCAGAACAGATAATTTTAGTAGAAAATGATTTCCTTAACTGCATTCAAGATGAAATCTATGGCAAAAAAAAAATAGTCATATCTATCTCTACAAAATCACAAACTTGACAAATCGTTGATTGTCAATTCTAATCAAAAGGGACAATTTTTCAAGTACTTGAGTCCCTCAATTGCATTTAAGGTGGAAACTATGGCCAAAAAAAGCTGCTTCCTTGGAAACACAAATTTCTGTGTTGACGTGAGTCAAAATGTTATGAATGAAGTGTACAAAGGTAGGATTTGTCCATGTTGAGTTTGACCATAACCAGCTGGTTTGCCCTTGTAATCCGTTGAATTTTTCTTTATCATGGCTTTGTTGACAGCTAAAGCAATTAGTTAACTAATTCCAGTCACTTGTATGGTTTGCATCCAGTCCAAATGGCATGTGGAGTTGTTAGAGGACTTGTTAGCAATATGGTGCATAGCTAGATGTGGCAAATCAAGCAGAGCCGAGAAATATTTGATGGGACTGAAATCTAGGTAAAAAATCATTCTTATCTTTAGCTGTCCCCTTATTGTAGGTGTAATATTTGTGTTTGTGATGGTTCCATTGTAGGATTTCTAACATGAACAAGGAGAATATTTGTGTTTGTGATGGTTCCATTGTAGGATTTCTAACATGAACAAGGAGAAGCAGCAAACTTTGCATAGAGGATTACAGGTTTTAATTTTTTTTCTTTGGCCATTTGATTCATCCAATTAAAGCAATGATTGTTGGTTGTATGTTTTTTTCTTAGCTTTCTGAAGCCTTGTACGATTATGGAAGGGGAAATTACCAGGCAGTCTTCCAGCTACTTGGTCCCAAGTTCAAAGCCATAGAGTGCAAGGTAAGATAAATGCATATTTCAGTTCAATAACCACTGTTTATATATAACCTTCTCTTAGACCGTGAAATGCGTGCACCATTCTCTTCAGGCTACTGGTGCTTCATACGAACAACTCGATGTCTTCAATGAAGTTTGGTTCTGTCTTCCTAGATATTGGTCTTGCATCTTCTGGTATGGAGTTTGCTGCTTGCCCATTTTTCAGCTACTGGCATAATGTGATTTTTTTTTTAATTGTTACATTTTGATGGCCGCTAGCAATTGAGGAATTAGAGAAACAGACCAAGAGTAAGGGAGGGGCTCCTTTCTTATGGCGCATCCTGGTAGATATTCATCACCAATATATTTTTGTGTGACTTCATTACACACAGTTTAGGTTTCTGACTACAAGTTTTAGTGACTATATGCACAAAACAATCTCAATGTTTGTTTGGTTATTATCTACTTATTGGGAAAGGGGTTACTCTATGATAGGCAGGAAGGATTCCTGCTACAGTGCAGAAGAGAAGGCCAGGACTTTGGAGGCAGCTTACTTTTAGCAGTCTGAAGAACATGCTTTTACATAATCAAAGTTTGTTGCTAATGACATTGTAATCTCGTTGCACAACCATGAAACAAAAGGACTCAGCATTGTCATAAGAGATCTTGTACCATAATGTATGTGCAAACGGCATTCCAACTTTGTAAGCAAGTTGGGCAAAAGAATGTTGCCAAGTTTTCTAATCTTTTGTGAAGAAGACTCTCTCAAGCTGTCCATTACTAAATCACAGAGGTTTCAGTATGTTTTTGGCCATGTCGACATGAATCGCCCGAGTACCAAGTTCAGAAACAAATGTACAATAAACTTACAAAACCAGCATAATAGTAGTTTAGCAAGGAGAATATCAATCTTGCTCCTTATTAATAATGTTGTAATTAACATCTCGTCACGATATATGGTGATTGTTGTGGAATGAAAAATTAGAGAATGCGAGTATTGTACGATCCACAATGTTGACATTTGTGATACAGCCAATGGTAAGGAGCAGTTCCTCTCTTCTCACAATCATGACAAAGTATTCCCTGTAATCAGCTTTCTGGGAGTTAGCAACTAAAACATCAAATCGAGGATCAAGCAGAAGAATTAACGAGGATGAAGGTGCACCTGAATTTGGCCATGATATTCATCTGGAATTTTTTCCTCTGCCAATAGTGCATCGAGCATATCAAAATATACCTGCTAAGGCATTTGCATGATGTAAGTGTCTGTATTTCCCAACATATCAAGAAGATTTTGAGCCATCATTTCAAACAGTTTATCTAAAATCTTTCTGTAAAATGCCAAAAAGATTTTAGACAAAAATTTGATCCATTAGTGAAAATCTTTTTAGAGTGTTAGAAACTTGAACATCACATTGAAAATCAATTTCATCCAGAAAACTGACCTGCATGTCACCTAGCGATTTGCTACAAATTGGGCAGGTGTACTGACTACATGTGTATTCCTGCAATAGCAGGTCATGTAATTTAATTTAACAGACTAGGAACAAATGGAGTAACATCTGGTTTGCAGAGCAGAAGTACCTGAAAACAGAGAGAATGCATCATGTGCCCACAGCGAAGAGCCTTAACTGGAGAGCTTGAGGTAAAAATATCCTCAAAACAGATTGGGCAGTTTGACTCAAAGCATTTTTCTCTGCAAATATGTACTGTGAGAGACTTTGACATACATGCATTGCACTTCATACAGTGGAAATAATCGATGCCAATTCCCTTGCCAACTCGACACAGATTGCAGAAAGGGCAGTGATAGATCTCCCTGAAAAAGTATGGTTCCCAAAAAACAAAATGTATTCCTTGTCAAGATAATAGTGCACAATTATGTTAAGTACAAAGATAGACCCAAATCTACACTAAAAAAATCAAATCTATTTGATAAGTATAGTATTGCAGAATATTTCTTACACATAATATCATTCAGGAGTAGCATTTCCTAAGAAAAACATCATACTAAAATCAACGCGAGAATTATTAGGAGTATCCAAAGCTCTCCAATGAAGACATTGAAATCAATGTGAAAACATCCCTGATTTTATGAAATGACCAAATCTCATTAATGCCACAATCATTGCGATTGCACCCCAAAAGGATACATTATCAAACTCTTGTCAATATGCTCATGAAAATTTCAATACCAGCTAAATCATATTAAAAACAATGGCAGTTGAAGATATTGAATCCACATTCCAATCCCAGGCAACCGAGATGATACAGATGTTAAATGCTTATTTTAACCTGGCAATTGAAGAAAGTTGTCCCCAAAAAGGCTAACAACTATCATAATTGTTTTTGCATAAAAGTGATATGATATACCAGAGACAATGGCTTTTTTACCTCTCATCATCGAATAAATAACATATATTGCAGAAATACTTCGCCATGGATATGCCGCACGATGAATTTGTGCATCGGGCACCAACTGGCTGAATGTACAAACACTTCATACACATCATCTTAGTAACGGATTTGCTGCATCCAAACAAAACAAAAGATTTAGGGGACATCAAAAGCCCATAAACATGCAACTTCTTGCAAAGTTGTATCAGGTCATACATATCCAGGGAATGTTCCGAAACATCATCATGACAGTGTCTGCAATCAACAAGCTGATTGCAACAACTGGCAAAAAGTTTGCAGTTCCTTTTGTAGTGTTTACAACCATACACTTGCTTTTGACGGTCTCGATAAGAAGCAAAATGGCCAATAATTTCTCCACTTTTCCTTGAAACAGGTACCTCTGGGTCTGATTTCAACTGCACTACCATCCAACGGCTGAACAAACAGTATTAATAAGTTCTGTACATAACCGAAGAGATTACTCTAACTTTGAATACAACAGTCATCAAACCATTTCACCGTTTCAAGGAAACTGATTAATAACACTATACTCAGCAATGACAAACCATTTCTGTTATATTCTATAGAAATAGAAGATAGATTGGAGAAGGAAGTGAATTTGGGGGAGAACGTGACAATCAGGGCAAAAATAATTGACTAGTGTTTTCCTTGTCTATTGCACTCAAAGGGACTTAAACATCCCTTCACAATCACCCTAATGAGCCTGGACAATACTTTCTAAGCAACTATTAGTAATAATAAACACCTCTAAGAAGTTCTATGGAAAGAAACTAATGCTAATGGCTCTTTCATAACAGAAACAAGAAAATACATCGTCTGGACAAGCATACTAATAAAGGAAAGGGTTCATACCAGTTTCCCTACCTCATGATAAGATTTTGGATTATTCGTGTCTTTTCCTCAGGACCTAGGGTGGCATCATGTGATATTTTTCTAACAGAAGCCTCCAAGTCCTCAGAAATGCTAAGAATTGACTCCTGGTCATTGATAGCTTCCAGAGAATCAGGCACTTCACCTTGTTCAACTTTCTTAGCAGCACATACCTTACCCTGAGTAACATTCTTTTCACTGTCGCCAACAGCTTTATCAGACCAAACAGACTTAAATCTCTTGATTTTGTCAACATTCTCATTTTCAAGGGCACCAAAATGTTTGGCAGGTACCACACTCTCGAGTTCATACTTGTGTTCTCCAGAAAGCTTTGCATCTTTGGACAAAGAAAGCCTAAATTCTTCATTAGAAAGAAGGGTTTTAGGAAAGGCTTCTGTGTCAACTTTGACTTTCGAAACGAAAAATTCATCAGTGCCTTGCCACCACTCTCTCAACCATTCATCAAACATGGTGTTTTTTGTGGCTTTACACCAGGAATTCAACATAGTTTGTCGTTCAATAGGAGTTAATGCTTTCATAAGCCAAGGCAACATACTTTGCAGAACTTCTGCTTTGGTCCTGCCAATTATAGACCCTATTAGGTTTTCTTGTTCTTCCTTGGAGAAATGCTCCAGAAATTTAGGCCATAGTTCAGTTTCCTCTCGATCCATATGGTGTCCCAAGGTTATTTGCAATGATTTGCACATGCCATAAAGCTCAAGACACATGTCTTGGTACATCCTTCTAATGTGCAGCTGATCTGTAGTTGTGCCAGGTGGCCTTTCTGAAGCAAGAGATGCTTGCAATTTTGCAAGATTGTTCAGAGCACTGCTAATTTTTGTAAACTGTTCAGCCTCCAATTTGTGATCTATAGCATAGGAGGTACTGATGTTTATCAAAGATCCTTCGGCTTCCAGTGCCGGAAAAACTACTTCATCTTCAGCATTGCTGTGCGCCTCAAAAAGGATCCTCACAAAAATAAAACGAGAATGAAAGTCTCCGAATATCTCCACCCTGTCAATCATCTCGGTTGACTGAAGAACCAAATTGTCTAGCTCATTGCGGAGTGCTCTGTGATAAAGAAATACATGATCAATTGGGTTTGGATTCAGAGAAACACTGGAGCTTGCATCACCTTCTTTAACCTTTTTTGTAGCCTCGGAGAAAAATAACTGCAACCTTATCCCGCTGGAGTAGGATGTATTGCATTCATCAACACCATTTGATGTATCACACGAAAAGCCAGTGGACGGCCATTGATTGCAGGAATCTTCTAGTAAGATTTTTACATTCAGGTTTTCTCCAGAAATTGTCACTGTTTGATCAGGATGTGGCTTTTTATAAGGTCTTAGATCAATATTCAACGGAGAAAATACACTCATCTCTTCAACTTGTTCACGGATATATGCACTTCGATTCCTGTACATACTTTGAAGATCGTTTCTAAAACTTTCAAGAGATGTTTTACCAGAGTACCCAGTGGATAACCACTTACGCAACAGCAATGTAAATGTCACATTGTTAGAAGGTCCTGGGGTTAATTCAGTAAGGCATTAACTTCAACGACATTCCTATAATATATTGAAAAAAAAAAATTGGAAAGTAAGGAACCTGCTAATGATACACCAGTAAAGACAGCCTTTGCCTCTTCCTCAGTCAACTGTGCTGACAACCAAGCTATCACACATTTCAACAGGCCAAGTGGCATCATCTGAATGCTAGCATATAATAAATTTAGTTGCATTTCATGGCTCCAGCTATTGCTAATAACAGAGAAAACCTGTGAATCATAAACCAGATCACGTTAAGCCAATATATAGAATTATAGAAAAGGAATGTACTTTCTTTAAAATAAAATTGAGATACCTCAGTCTCCAGGAAAAAAAAATGTTCTGTACTTTTCGTGATGAGCAAGTCTAATTTCTGCATTAACTCTGCCAAGAATTCTCCTGTCATTTTCCCTGCCTTAGTATTAAAATTTTGTAGGGCACAGAGGAGTTCTTCAACCTGGTTTTCAGCAGGGAATCTATGGTAGGAGAAAGACAATGGTTTATGCGTAAAACTTTTTAGCAGAGGAAATATCACACTCTCCAGGGCATCACTGGCAGACAGAGCACCCAAAATTAGAAAAATTCAACAGGCTCCCTAATAATGACACAAATTGGAAAAAAGTTGGGCTACCTATAATAAATTAGAATGTCCATAATGAATAACATCCTCCCACTCATTGCCGATAAGGTGGAGAACACTTTCAACCTCCTTATTTCTTGAAGCTCATGCATAATTTCTTTTAACTCCCCTTTGATAGCATTGTGCCAATATTGGAGACCATCAATTGGATGAATGCCCGATTTTGAAGAAGTTTTGGTTCGAAAACTTATTTCTTCTTTGGGATCCTTATTGCTTCCAGATGAGACTGCGAATTGCTTGAAATTTAGTAATCTATGTAGATATAATTCAACCTTATCATTTTCCTCCGTCGCATGTGCTGCATATGAAGGTAAACTCCTCTTGTTTAGCCAAGAAGTAACCATCTGCACAAGGAGGCTAACCATTTAAGTTTTCACAACATATTTGCATAGATTTTCAACAAGATAAAAATTAATTACCTTCTGAAGCAGTTTGTCCTTAGGAACAACTTCCTCTATGCAATGTAAAACGTCAAGCTGCTCCTCATCTGGTAAGTAAGATGTCATCCACAGAAAGGAGTCTTCCAACAGGAGGATAGGAACACTACATAAGAACTGCCACACAAGTGAAGCCTGCTCTTCAAATGAGAAATGCTCGATCAACATTGGAATAACCTGCAATGTAGATTAAGTAGGCTATGATAATTACGGTGAATTACACGGAATAAATATCAGCTCCACGAAAATCAGTGTGATGTGCCCGTCATGCTTTTACACTAAGAATATGTTTATCAATAACCACTGACCTGTAAAGAATATAGTTTCTTGGTATCATCATCACAATCTTCGATTAAATTTTGATTTGCAAATGGCATAAATGACTGATCTACCTGTTCATTCTATGATTCCCTTTGTTAAAAGAGAAAGCTTTCAGGTATGCCAACTCAGAAGTAAGAAACAAACTTAGGATGAAGGCGATTCATATCAGAGCATTTAAAGCCGCACAGGATGGCAGAGCAAAGTAGTAGAGGAGTTCTCTATCTTCACATACTCGTTTATGTAAGTTATAAGTACGTTTGCAAATCGGAGACAGCCAAAATTTGTTGCTCTTAACTTTTTCATACCAAAAAACATATTGATTTGTGGCCAAACCCACATGACATGGAAGTGAAGATAGAAATATTCTTCCACGGCAAAGTCAAATGAATGCCTCAGTCTATAGATCAACTTCCAATTAACTCCCACAGAAGGAGAAGGCAGCTAAATTGTTTAAAATTACAAATAACGCTTCTGATCATTAACGCAGATTTGTATCCAAGTCAAAAACACCAATATTTGAAAGAGAGATATTTGCAAAATCCAGTTCAAGCACTAATAATGCATATATATGATAATAATAAGTTACCTGTTCCTCTTCCTTGAGCATATGCTGGCAAACAAATTTCTCAACGGTGCCAGCACAATACCCCAGCTCTTTAAACGGCTCATGCTCAGTGGAATCATCCAATATGGCATCCAACCAATGGAACACCAAATCAAAGTGTTCGTAAATGGCAAGATGCTCAAGAGAATACGCAAACGCCACATTCTTAACCCGCAGATCCAGAGCTTGAAAAAAGACCTGGCCAAATTGGAATTCAACACGATTGAGCAACCTCAAAAACAGATAAAAATTTCATCTTTGAAGCTCCCAAGCTCCGACCTCATCCTCGGCGGCGCAGTGGTACTTGTAGACTACTTGCAGGAACCGGTACCGCCGCCGGAGCCGCAGGACGTCATCCCTCCCGATGGGGGGGACGGATAGCACGATCCCACGGAGCGCGGCGAGCTCGGCACGGAGAGCCTTGTGGAAGCAGACCAGAAGCAGCACCGGCGCGTCAACCACCCGGCCGCCTGCCATCGGCATCTCCCCCCCGTGAACGGCGGCATCAACAGCCCCTCCCTTCGTGCCCCCCCACGGCTAAAAAACCCCGCCATCATCACCCCAAACACCTCAAACACCCATTTTTTTTCGTGACGAAGCGATTTGATTAATCCGGTCTTGTCCCCGAGCCATGGCGCCATGACGCGATGGGGAAGAGGGGAAGATGGCGACGGGCTACCTGCCATCTTCGGCGGGTAGCGTGGTGGGCCAAGGTGGGGGAAGGGGGTGATGCATGCCGCCGTGCGGGTGGGGAAGGGGACGCAAGAACGGGGCGGGGAAGACGAGGGGGCTGGGGCGTGTGGTGAGATGGCGGTGGCGCGTGGCGGGAGCGTGGGTTGACCTCGTCGGATTGCCGGCGAGGGGAGGGAGGAGCTTCGTCAGAGGTGAGTCAGGCGAAGTGTATTTTATGCACGTAATATGGTTCTTGCATGACCTCCACGTACACCTATCAATATTTTTTTTTAGTTAGACATGATTTTAAAATTAAAATTTATTAATAACAACTAATGCTTTCACAGGAGCCAGATTTTAATTTAACCACTCTAGTTTGGTTTGAAAAGTTTAAAAATTAACATAATTCGAGTTAGGCTCATAAAAATAACTAAATCAAACCAAAATATTTTTTTATAATTTAACCACTTTAAATCGGTAAAGTTCGAAACAATGAGTGACTAAAGTAATCCAAGCTAAGCAATGAGGGTGGCAGGTAGGGGAAATTAAAAGACATATATCCTATAAAATTGCATTTGTGTTTTAAAATAGACATATATCCTATAAAATTAGAACTTTACATAAAAGACGGAAATTAAAAAATTATGGACAAATTTTTCTATACTTTTTTAACTACACCTCAATAATTAATTTAAACTACTGTCAAGTGTTGAAATTAAGTGATTTGAGTGCACTCTGTAGGCATGTCATTTCCTGATGACTTGAGTTTTGTTAGTTTGCTGGTGTTGAAAGTAAACTTATTTAGGGCTATATTCTAATAATTAGTTGTTAATAAGATATGTCATTTTATTATCGGAGTTGTTAATCTATTGCAAATGCCTAACATAAATGCCAAACACTTCATACGAATACAAAATCTCAAATTGGTCTCATTTGATTTCAAACAAGACCTTGTTCGAGACAAGCATCTAGTTAAATAAGTTTTATTGAGTTACGAACAATGCTTTCTCGTACAATATTTCTCATACCTTTCATTACAATAAAAATACTTCGAGGGCATGTCATATGACCCATGTATCCTATCTTATGATCAATATAAAATGTCACAAAGTTTTTATGAGACTTTCTTCTTTTAATGCGGGTTTGGACACAATTTGTGGAAAGTTAGTAGGACATTAGTTTAAAGTTTTGTGCATTGCAAGGTGTAACACCCCGACTCGGTTCACCCTTGAACCGACCCGGAAATGCTACCGGCGACCGAACCGTTCGATAATCTACTAGATTCGGTTAAGCCGACCCGGATCTACTCTCGGCGTCTTAAGATGAAAACCACCTATGTCCTCTATTCATTATTCA
>JAVDBV010049262.1:0-18295 GCA_032619315.1 Piper longum | reverse complement strand
GTCAACACTTATATATATATATATATATATATATATAAGTGTTGACACATGGGCCAAACATGGTAAATCATGACCATTAAATCAAATAAAAAAAATGCACGTTAAAGTATGATTGACAAGTATGTTGACGTATAACCAATTTTACTGACAAATTTCGACAAACTTTAGAACTAATGAATATGTTGAAAAAAACTCAATAAAGGTAGTTGGTTCACATTATTCTTTTTTTTGAGTTGAAAAAGATATACTTATATAAACATAGTTTAGTATGTGAAAATGAATATATAAATAATAAAAGGTCATAATAAATTAGTCATAAATACATACACAATCTATAATAATAAAATACAATTTTTTTTACAAACTCTAAATAAAATAAATTAATTATTTTAAGGATTTTACATTGCTAAAAGAAAGATAAACATAATAATATATTATACAAATATATTAATTATATATTTTTTCCTTGTCTTCATTTGACTACTTCGTGTCTTTTTCTCTTTTATGATTTTCGTTTTTTTATCAATTTCATGCCTTTTTCTCTTTTATATATATTTTTATCAATTTAAGCATATGACATTTAGTCGTTCAATTTTAATCAATTTTTTAAAAATATTCTTTTTATAAATGTAGTTCTTTAACATTTTATTTTCTTATTTATAATTAGATTCCACACATTGTGATTTTTTTGACTAATTAACTATTAAGTTGATTGTTTCTCAAAATAAAAATATAATAACAAAAAAATAGTAAATAAAAAATGATTGCAAAATATGAAATGTAAAGATGTCTGAGCTCGAATTTGAACTCGGGACCTCCACTGTCAATTTCATGCCTTTTCTCTTATCTATATATATATATATATATCAATTTAAGCATACGACACTTAGTCACTCAATTTTAATCAATTTTTTAAAAATATTCTTTTTATAAATGTAGTTCTTTAATATTTTTATTTTCTTATTTATAATTAGATTCCACACATTGTGAATTTTTTGACTAATTAACTATTAAGTTGATTGTTTCTCAAAATAAAAATATAATAACAAAAAAATAGTAAATAAAAAATGATTGCAAAATATGAAATGTAAAGATGTCTGAGCTCGAATTTGAACTCGGGACCTCCACTGTCAATTTCATGCCTTTTCTCTTATCTATATATATATATATATATCAATTTAAGCATACGACACTTAGTCACTCAATTTTAATCAATTTTTTAAAAATATTCTTTTTATAAATGTAGTTCTTTAATATTTTTATTTTCTTATTTATAATTAGATTCCACACATTGTGAATTTTTTGACTAATTAACTATTAAGTTGAATGTTTCTCAAAATTAAAATATAATAACAAAAAAGTAGTAAATAAAAAATGATTGCAAAATATGAAATATAAAGATGTCTGAGCTCGAATTTGAACTCGGAACTTCCACTGTAAGAGACCAGCGTGATAACAAACTACACCCACCCAGGCACGACATTGCACTTCCCTACTTTTCGTTCTTCATTATAATTGCAATGGAACAAACATCTTCATTTCCCTCAACCACTTTTGCTGTACTTCATGTGAAAGATAAATACACCACTACTAATTGTGCCACTAGATCATTTTTTTTTTCAACAAATCCGGATAGTTGGTTAAAGAATTATTAAGATTTATTTGGGTATTCGCTAAGTCATTAGTAACTTTAATTATGAAGCCTCTCATATTTTCGCCATTACAAAAAAAAAAAAGAAATCCTGAATGTAAGGTAGACTATTGTATGCCATGCTGCAATTCCAGGAAACAATTAGGAATACACAGAAAATTCACCTTATTAAAGCTACAATAATAGTTCTACTCGATCTCTTCCATTTACTACCTACAAACATTGAGCGGACATGCTTTAGAAATCAAGCAAAAAGGCAGGAAGATGAAAATTGAAATAACTATCCTTTTTAATCAATTTCACAAACATCGACTCAATGCTATCATCGAACCAATTTTACAAATGTGCTCATCAGTTTGATCTTAAATAGTTGTTAAAGACTTGGCAAAAGAAGCATATTGCTTCCTACAAACGAGTAACAAGAGTAAAACAAAAGTTGTTACCTCTCTTAAAAGTTGTTACAAACGGGTAGCAATACATTTTATTTTGAAATTTTTCTTAACATTTTCTTCTCCTAATTCTTTGATGTCATCCCCAGTGAGGAGGTGATTCAGTGCCACCTTAGGCTTCTTCCTTTCCGGCAAAGACAATTTATTTTCTGCTTCTTCACCTTCAGTCTTTTCCTTTTCAGGCTGTGGAGAAGCTGATTGACCTACATTTTCTTCATTTTGAGTTCCCAAGTGTTCTTCAATAGTATTGTCATCCTCTTTACTCTTCTTCACTTCTTTAGTGTACTTAAAATCTGTTTCACATTCAACCAGAAGCGAATGAGTTTCCTCATTGCTTGCTAGATCAAAAGGAGTCTTTTCGCTTTTGTTTTTGCAGCTCAGACTTGAACCTTTCCTTACCAAGTACTTGGCTAGCTCTAAATGAGATCCTTGAACGGCATAATGAAGAGGAGTAAAACCTTTCCTGTTGGACGCGTTGACTGAGACACCTGATGTAAGAAGGATTCTAACAACTTCCAAATGACCCTTTTGGGCAGCAAAATGAATGGCGCCCATGTCATCCATGGCAGCTGCACCAACATCCGCCTTGTTCTTACAGAGATATGAAACTACCTCCACTTGACCTGCCCATGCAGCTAAATGCAGCCTCAACACAGACAAGTTACAGTTAAGGAATAAACAAAAGCGGATAGCCTCAACCTAACTACAATAAGATTAACAATGGCTTTATTTTCTTACTGCCTGAACAATATTCATGCATTATTACCACTGGTTTTCAGAACTTTATAGATAATTCTGAGAATTACAAAAGAAAATTGACTCAAACGGTAGGTTTATATAGTATTAATGGGAAAAGTTGTTTGATTATATTAGCATATAAAAGAAAAGAAAACATCTACCATACAAATTAAGAAGCTAACCAAGGGGAAAGTGCTCTTTCTGAGAAAAATATTGAAAGTTCAACGTATTGGTCTGACGAGTATATCAGGCTCTAATAGATACATAAAGGTTTTTCAGCAATGCATACCGCATGATATTGAAATCAAATTTTTCAAAACCTAATATATACATGGAACTTTATCAACCATAGAACTGGTGACAATTATATGCATGACTATGGAAAAAGCTTCAAGCCATAGTTGTGATACTTAAGCTACCTTCACTTCCAAATACAACTAATAATTAGAAGCTCAGTGATGAACTAGTCCAAAAAGACACTAACTCCTCTAACACAGAGGAATGAACATAGATGTAGTGGAGATTCAGAAAGCAAGGAAGCATAACAGGGAGACAACTCTGTAGCAAGATTAACCCAAAATATGATGTCATAGACAAAACGAATGTAAAAATAGTAATTACGATCAGAACATAGCACCAATGCTTCAGCATATTTCACGAAACACCACTAGATACAACATACCTAATCCTAAAACCATCAACACCCAAAAAAATGAAAGACTGTGATTCACTTCTGACTATGACTACCAGTCTCATAATTAGCACATCAAACAAGCACAGGCATAAAAAAAGACAAATCTATAAACTAAATCAACAAATGAACATGAAACAGGCTTACAACAATCTCAACCAGGAACAACAAATCTTAGAGCCATACTCCACAACTCAAACAAACAAAGTTATTGGTAAAAAAAAAAAAAAAAGAAGCAATGAGATGAAGCAAAGGCTTTTTTTTTTTTTTTTGTTACAATCAAAATCACCATATTTAACCTTCATTGTTCAGAGCCACAAACAAAACCCACCAAAAAGCGGAAGAGGGGATACGGGGTGCGGGAGTGTTTGTCTCTGGAATTGACGGCCAGGGGGTTGGAAAGGCAGATGGACTGGATGGTGGCAAGGTCGCCGTTCCTCGCCGCCGTGTGAATGTCTCCGTCGTCGGAAGCGCCACCCGCTATCGGGTCCTTTCGCTTCTTCCCCATCGCCGTCGCCGCACCGACCCCCGGAGCTGGACTCCTCCGCGTCTAAGGCCCTAGACTCTAGTCAGGAGTCCAGTGCTGTCCTCGGCTCGATTTTTCTTGACACCGCTTAGATTCAAACATCAACTCGAACTATGAAAAATAGAAGGATTAATTCGAAGTAAAATAAAAATGAAAATTATTTAATCAGCATGAAATTACATAACATGGTATAATTTAATTTTTAAAGCATGCATATATTTTAGTTTAATTTAAAATTTTTATTTATTTTATTTTTAACTTGGTTTACAGTTTTTAAATATTTCTAATAATTATTATAAACACATAGTAAATTAATTAAAATTTTACTATATTTTACATGCCCATCATATTCACATAGCAGTATGGAGGTCCTGTTCAGAAATATTGTTTTTTATAATTTTATATAGAAAAAAAATTATATAAGATACACTTTATTTAACTTATATGAACTATATATTTAATTTGAACTATTTTAGTGATGTCACAAAATAATATTTATACATATTAAAAATAGGATGCGGAGGTAGAAAAAATTTAATCTTTTTTATATTATTATGATTTATTTTTAAATTTTTAAAAGATACACAAATTAATAGATATTTTAAAATTAATTTTTATTATAATTAATTTAATAATTAAAATGAAATATTAGAAAAATTAAATAGTGTTTAAATTTTATAATTACTCTTATTATTTATTATTTTATTTGTCTATATAGTTTTTAAATAATAGGACCCATTAAATTATTCAAAATAAAATATATGACTCGTAGAAGTTATATAATATGTAGCTTTTATATGCCAGTTCTTTCATAGAATAGATAGAAGATAGACTATGAAAACACATTGGATAAATTTCAAAGTAAATATTTTATGTAAATTATACTCAATCATATACAAATGCAAATAATGTTAACTCGACCTAAAGCCGAAATTATGCCAACTCAACCTAAACTCGAATTCAAATCAGTTGATACCAATAAATTTGATAAAAAATTGAAGGTGAGAAGCCTACATGACAAAACCGTGGCAAAATTAGGTTAAAAAAAAACAGCTAAGTCAATTATGAATTGATCCTATGTACTGATCACTTCCTCGTTCAGGCAAAACGGCAATAACATTGACCTCTTCCAAACATAACAATTCATGCATCTCTTCATAGATTAATCAATTCTCGCTATTATAGTTTAATTTTCAAGTCGAATTATGCTATTATCACAAATAATCTTGTGACTTGTTTTGGCCCATCCTGATACCTCTAGAAGTATTTGTCTTTATACTATTTCATGGATAAAGTTCATTTTCATATCTACCCTTATTAATAAAAAGAGAATTCAATGTTGACTTTTGATTACAAGTAAGATTTTTAATCAATTAAAATATATTTAAAATAAAAATAATAATAATTAAAATAATTATAATTTATTTTCCCCTTCAATAAAAATATAGTTTTAAAGTCAATCTATATTTAAGATGTTAAATATATAATATATATATCATTATTTATTGAAAATTTATTTAAAACATTAAAGTGTAGTTATAATATGAACCGTGCATGACATGACAATGTTGCCTCATATCTACTAAAAGCTTTGGAAAAAGTAAAGCAGCTCTCATGGTTGGTCTATATGGATGAGCAGCTAATAACATTTTAACAATTTCATTGGAGCATTAATCTACTTAATACTCAATCCCTTTGTTCATACTTTGAAATATTAATAAATCTCCCACAATAACTAGTAATAACATTTTACTTGCTTCAACAAAAAATTATGAGGGAAAGAAACTTACTCTGTAAACACTCAGGCTCAGTTTGGCATGGCTATATAGGTGTTCTCGGTAAAAAGAAGAGGAAGCCCAAATACTAAACGGAGTTATATTTCTTTTAAATAGTTACCTGTGATTTATCAATTAATTCAAATTAAGTGAAATAAAAATGATAAATAATTTATTTAACCTCATCAAAAAATGGTGAAAATTTTACTTCAAATATAAATGGTAATTATAGAAAGCTTTAGTGTAACTGCTTTACTAATTGAACTTATTTATATTTAATCATTTTTATATAACTATAAAACCCATCTTCACCTCGACCTTAACCTTAAAATGTTTATTTATTTAAGTTTCTTTTTGACAAATTATTAATTTATATTTTTTACTTTCTTATTTCTTAGTTTGTACATTAGTTTGCTATAATTTAGATGGTCATAATATTTTATATTTTATATATGTAAAGTCATTTTAAATAATTATAATTTATAACATATTTAATATTATTAGTTTATGATTTATAAAACAGTGAAATTTAACTATTAATTAACCTTTTAATTGATGACAAAATGGTAAAAACTCAATTATGGTAAAAAATTTTAAACTCAGCTAATGGATCGGTTATGATAAAAAATTTTAAAATAATAAATGATTACTGCTATTAACCGAGCCATAATCAAGTCGTTGAGCCCTCGGTAGACAACCACAACTTTCTTGTTTAAGCTCATTGGATTTTTCATGACCATATTGCACACTTTTAGCTACAAAGACTATTCACTTTGGTGGTGTCCAAAAACTACGGACGTCCGCCCTCCGTGTCATGTTTGTATCCGTATATAAGTTACGGACCATTTGCATGGACCACAGGCAGTTTGCAGACACAAAAATAATGTCCATAATAATATGGATATTTGTGGACAAGCGGTGAATGTGTCTAGAACTTTGTCAAAGTCAAAATTAAAATAATTTTTTTCTCTAATACTATTTTCTAAGGTATGA
Source organism: Piper longum (assembly GCA_032619315.1). Taxonomy (NCBI): domain Eukaryota; kingdom Viridiplantae; phylum Streptophyta; class Magnoliopsida; order Piperales; family Piperaceae; genus Piper; species Piper longum. Next base: position 11,472 of record JAVDBV010049262.1, on the reverse strand, counting down.
ATAATGTTCATTTTCTTTAAATAAATTGAAAAATGATTATTATTTTGAATAATATGATTGACAAAATTGTAGATATGTACAACTTTTATTATAAATCATAGGTATATAGTAAGAAATAGAAGTTAATTTTGCCTCAAAATTTATGTTATATTTTCAAATAAGTATTTTTTATATACTTAAAAATATTTTTGTTGATTTACCAATTATATTGAAAATTCTAAGTATATAGTGAAAGAGAAGGGGTGTATCTTGGGATTAGCATATAAAAATTTGAAAATATATAAATTAGATCCATTTGAAACAAATTAATAAATTCCTATTCACGTAAAATACATCCTTTTTATTTTTTTTTTGAGCTTGAATTTTTTTAATTTATGTTAATTTTATTGTTCATATTAGTTTATGCAATGCCGTATTTATGTCCGTGCCCATCCGCGGCTTCAAAGAATTTTTCAAACGGACACGACGGGCGCAAAAAAAATTTTGCGGACAAGACACGGAGGACATCCGCAAAATTTTTCAGACACGGAACGGACAAAGGAGTGTCCGCGCGTCCGTGGCACCACTACATAAATAATTCACTTACTCTCCTAATCTTCTAATCGTTGCATGTATGCCTTCTGCAAAATCTACTTTCCAGGTTTTGCGAGCATCAGTCTTACGCAGTACCAGAAGGCAAGTGATCATGAACACGGACGCTAACATGAAGAGAGAAGTAAAGCAGTGGTTAGGCATTAATATACAGCTTTGCTAATCAGGGAATGCTTGGGAATGTAGTAATCACTTACACTTGAAGCACCATCTCTTGCAAGAATACCTTCCAAATCACCCATGATTCTAGCTAACCATATATCTATATTCCTCTGTATCTCCCTAAAATGGTTTCTGACGCAATCCACAGATCGCCTAGTACAAAGTTTGGCCACACCACAAAGATTTTCATCACCCCAGCCGGTCTTCTTCGTGTCGGCGTGCAGTGCCGTCAATTTCTGGCTGGTCTCAACCGCTCTTTCATGCAAACGAAATGTTTCAAGCAAGAATTCGGTCTGTCTTTGCGTTCTGAACTCTGAGCTCAACGTTGGCTCGCACGGGTCGCTTGCTTGCTACGTGATATAGATTATGGTTAAACATTTTGTAAAAGGCTTGAATTGATTTATCAATTACGTCATGATTGACGGACTTCTAACAATTATTACAGAAAAAGATCGAAGGCATATATATAAGCACATTGAGAGCAATAATATTTAGAGTCGAGTACTAAATTATTACTAATGATAAATGTGGGGCCGTAGATATGAGAATTTGTGAAATGATGAATCCACAATTTCTAGATCATTAGAGTAATACCCATTTCAGGTTCTTGGATTGGAAGGCTGATCTTACCATTTTTCGGCACAAATCATCAATTCTGCTAGTAAGTGTCTGGTATCTCTTAGCTTGTTTTCTTAGAAGTGAAGGGATGCGAGAACAGTCGTCGCCGCCCACTTTCTCTAACGCAACCAATTCTTGCTCCAACACCTTCAGTTTTGAGGCAATGCCCTTTGATTCACCGTCAACTTTCCAGGGAGATTCTCTTCTGAACCAAAAGAGTCGGGTAATGTTGATAAATGACGTTTGTCCGTAAACAGAAAAACTTCAAATCAATCATATCACATTGGAAGAACAGTTAAATAATAGAACTTGGGGTTCTTCACCTTGGCACAAAATGCTTTGGCTGATAGAGAGATTCATTGTTGGTATCATACCCGGCATCCTACAAAACAAGAAAGAATCATTTACCCACAATCTATTATCACTGTGATCTAATCAAAGTAAATGCTTAAATGCTATATTGTAAAGCGGAAAAAATCATGCTCCCATGATCCATCAAAGTTTCAAAACCAGTTCTGGATAAAGATCAAGCAGGGCAAAGTGCTCGTACTATCAAATGGCAGCGAGCTTCTAGTGAATTTAGACATGGAGGCAAGCCGAGCCAAACACCAAAAACAGTTTCCAATGCCACAGGATTTTCATCCAGAACCGGAAATTGAAAATAGTTTGACAATTACATTAAGAGAGTGCGTGCAAAAAACAGTACCTGCCATCCAACCGATCTTGAAGAAGCAAAGAAATCATCCCGGCCTAGAAGGGCAGTCTGGTAGCGAAGAATAGCTCCCATCTGATCCGCATCGACACTCCTCCCCGAGAAACAAGATTCCAAACCTTCAGACGCTCTAATCTTACCAACTCTTCCACACCCCGATCCATAGTACATCTGATCGACTGCTTCCTCCACAACACTCCCAGCTCTGTTAAGGGAGATGCACACCTCCTTCTCCATCTCCTCCTCCCTTGCGTCCTGCCTCTTCGACATGAAGTTGATCACCTGCTCCCTCTCCTCCACCTCCCTCTGGAGCCTCTCGACCACCGCCCTCAGCTCGGAGCCGGACTTCTCCAGCTCCACTGCCCTGGCTCGGAGGCGGTGAGCTTCCTCCGCCGCGGCCTCGAGCTGCTGGAGCAGCCGCTTCTCCTCCGCTTGCCAGGCTTGGCGGTGGCTGGCGAAGATCTCCACCACCCGGGCGTTGGCCTTGGAGTCCTCCTGCCGCCGGGACTTCATGAGGCACAGCTGCTCCTCGGCGCGGAGGAGCTTCACGGCGAGGGCGCGGTTGCGGTGGTGGAGGGAGGATAGGTGGGATTGGTAGGATCCGGGGAGCAACCCAAGGAAGACGGCGAAGCTGAGACCCAGGTAGGAAGCGAGGTCGGACGGCATTGTCTGCCGGTCATGATGAAGAAGATCATCCATGGCCGCCATGGTGGTGCTGGCTGCTGCGACCTTCGGCGGGATCACATTGACATCGATCACTATTGCCTTTGAGCTAATTTTGTAGGGCCTCTTCATCCATACATTTTTATTATAATAAGAATAATTAATTAGTGAAGTTAGCCATGAGATTATAAGAACGGTTATATATTTTTTTAAAAAAAATTGAAAACTAATAAATGATTTGAGTTTTTTTGAGCTTATAAGAGAAAACTCATGGTAGCCAATACTAATAGTTTTTTATGATTTTTATTTTTTATTTTGTCACATCTCAAAGGTATTAATGGTTGTAAAAATTCAATTGCCAATCTTTTCATACATTTTCATGGCATACATTCTTATTTCTATTTTTTTAGTTTTAAGTTGGTAACTATAAGTACTTATTTATCGAGAAAAGCTTTTGTGTTCGTGGTGAATATTTTATTAGAGCTTATTTACTATTCGAGTCAAACTCAAAATAATTTAATTTATTGCATTTTTATACTCTCATGTTATGTAGTTTTTCTTAAAAAATATTTTTCTTTGATATAATGTTCTGCAATATATAATAGTCATACATTATTATTCTATATTTTTATGTAAATTTATTATAAAAGGCTTGGACATTTTTTTAAATATTTAACTATGAGTATGTTCGGATTGTGAGAAAGTGAAAGAATGATTTTCTGGCATTATTACATGTTTGGTCTGCCAAAAAATATGGGAAATGGAAATTGACTTTCCATTACATTGGAAAACTCCTTCACAACTATTTTCTTACAAAAAATACAAAGAAAATGATAAAAAATAAAAATGGTGTTTTACAAATTTTTTATTTCATCCAACTATACGAGAGAAAATAATAATAATAATAATCTATTTTTACTTTTTTTTCTTAAATTTTTCTCTCTCTCATCATCTATCAAACCAAACTAAAAAGAGAATCAATCCAAATGTTTAAATTAATCCTATCAATCATATCAAACATCGAACTTAAAGTATGTACAATCCAAGTACACATGCCCAAAGATCACTTAATTTGTGAAAATCAAGTCAAATTAGATTAATCAAACTAATATCAACCTTATTTAGCGCATTAATTGCTCAATGGTGGTCTTGGACATGCAAATGATGCAAATTAATCTACACAAACATTTTTAATGGAATATAAGGTGATAGAGGTGCCTATGAAATACCATGATTTTTGGGGTCTATTAGTTGCACTATATATTATTCATATGTACACATTGTCATGCTTTTTGCCGAATTAGTGTACGTAAAACATGATGTAAAATTATTAAAATTATGCAATCAATCACAATAATTTTCTATCTTCACTACCCAAGTTATCTGAATATTTTTTCATGAATCTAGCCTTGGATATTGAGCCATAGTTTTAAATTCCATATTATATTACTCGATTGTATTCGGTAATTATGTACCACATTTAAATCTGGCATGGTTCAAACTTTTGTACCATTTTAATTAGTATCTTATTATTTAATATGAAATTTTCATAGAATCTATTTTTTTGTTGAAAATTGTAGTATTTTAATTGGTATTTAATAAAATATTGATGATAAAATATATTTTTAATATTTAATAAATTATTTTATTTATAATTTAAAAATAGATTTCAATCTAGCTTGACCCTATTGATCCAATGTGCCCTCCACCTAAAAATTTGGTATAGTCACTAATATGACATTTAAACTAGGTGTTGGGTTGTAATAAGGCTTTTAGACTGCACCAGAATACAAACCACCATTAGGGTTGCCACTAGGTCAGACTTGGTCCGGGTTTTACAAGACCGAACCCAACTTGATATTAAAGTTCCGAACCCGACACCGAGTTTATACATAAGAGTTTTGTTTTTAATTTAAACCCAAACCCCACTCGGACTTGATTTAAAATACCCGAGCCCAAACTAAAACCTAATCAATAATAAATATATTACATATATTTATATAAAAATATATAAAATTTTAAATATTTATAATAATCTTTCTTACTTTCTAGCTAGCAATATAACGATATAGTTGGACCCGATAATTTTGGGTCAAAGTAGGGTGAGGTTGGATACCCGTGGCAACCCTACGGACCCATGACATGTCCACATGCTTTGCCGGAGGTGACATTGTGATATATAGCATGTATGCATGCACATGCATACATTTCAAGGAAAGCGGATAGAAACATTTATTAGATGAGACAACAAACATTTAACGAGTAGGTTGAAAATATTTACAAGTTTGTGTTCACATGATTACTCTTATTAAACTAAAAAAAGAACCAATTTTCCACCTAAATTCCCCTGAACGTATCGGCAAACGACCATGTTTAAGCATTAAATGGTAGACGGGCAAAGCCGGGCATGTGTACAATTGCAATTTGCAACTAGTAGCAGTGGAGGGAGTACTTGTACCTGAGCAAAATCACATGTTGGGCAGATCATTGAGGTCCACCGCCAACTCGGGTTGTGCAATTATTCAATCATACCACTACACCCCAGCTGAATAGGAAAAAAGAAGTGCTTTTACCAAGGTGGTAGGCAAAGATTCTTTTTAGCTTCCTCGGTAAAACAGCCAAGTTTACATGGTGCAGAAGCAAGTGTAGCTTGTGTTGGTCTCAGAAAGCAACGTCTATCAATTGGCAACTCTTTTCAAGGCAAGAGGGTGCAACATCAATTATCAAACAATTATTTGGAAGAAAAAAAAAACTTAGACCCCCAACTTTGCATTTGCTGAAAAATATGATGGATCTTTCTGCCGCCCATTTAGCTGTATTCTATGTTTGTTTAACCTTCAACTGAGAGTCCACATCCTGCTAGTGGCTGCTTCACTGAAGTCTGGTAAAAGCTGGTTCAGATGGTGTGACATGCTGAAGAGGTTTAAAGATTGAACAAGGCCATGAGCAGCTTTCTCCAATCCCCAGAGCTTTGTCTACGTTAACTATGAGTGGGGGTAAACAGTGCAACGTCAACACTGTGCATCCTAGTATGAGAAAATAATCTTTCCTGGTGCTAAGTATTAAACTATCAATCTGATCTGACATCTTGCTACGAGTAAAATAGGATCGGAATCCAAGGACCGTAGTTTCAAGTCCTAGCTGAGAATTTTTTTTTTAAAAAACCTTGTTTCATGTTCACGGTACTGTTATGGAATTGAGTTTTTTTTTTTTTCTGTCTGTGTGCCATTTTGATAGATATTAAATACAACATGCAAAAAAAATTGAGTTTCCAACATTAATATAGCACCGTTCAAAAAAAAATTGTTCACTAATCAAAGTATATATGAAATCAAAAAGTGATTTCAAATTTTTTTATGAGATTTTAATATAGAGACAGCTCATACAAAAAAATATAGGGCTCTAGTTAAATATATAGTTTTGTTTTAATAAAATTGTATGGTAATTAAGTGCAGGCGTTTAATACTAGGGCAAAAATCCTTAATCTGTCAAGTTTAGATAGTTAACCCCTGATCTTTCTAATTATAAAATTTAAACCTGATTTATAATGAAAAAAATGCCACCAATTGTTTAAGAGTTGCTAATTACAGATATTTTTTTATTCAGATTAACTATTGTTATCTCTTAATTAATTAATCAATCTGTCTTTCCTCCATAAATAATCACAGTATCATATAAATGAAGGACGGTCTAAATCCTCACCGTATTTGTAAGTTTTTATTTGTATATATTTTAATGAATAATATTATTTTAAGACTGGAAGAAATTTTAATAAGGTTTAATTCATGCTTACATGAGATTGATTGCTATATTATTTCATGAAAATGGTGTGGTTTAAGTATTTAAATATATCTATCGATCTTTAAGTTGTGGATTTATTATGGATACGATGTACAATTACGATCATATTTTTCTCTTAATTTGAAATATATTTTTCATAATTTAAATGTTTGGAATTGTACTGTTAATATTAAAATTTGGTATTAGTAATGATTTGCAACTATATAGGTACAACTAATGAATTGATTTTAATTTTAAGAAGCAAAAAGATACATATTTAGGACTTTTTTGGGAGAACTCACTGGATATATATTCTGTAATAAGAGTAGATTGAATTCAAAATTATTGGGAGAAAATAAGTGGAAAATTAATCAGTAATTATTTGCATATCTCTAAATTTTAACTTCTTATGTTTTAGAATTATAGAATTTGGACTTTCCAATTGTTAGTTGTGTAGTGATACTTATTTTTATTCTTTTCTTCACTAAATTAATTATTTCATTAGCTTAATTTGGTTTAATTCCGCTTAGCTGTCCTTAAGAGAAAAGTCTATACTCTATAGCACTGACCTCACTGTATGTTGATCTTGCTGAGTATATTTTAAGCCTACATCAAGTTTTTTGAGCCATTGTTAAGACTTTCAATTAAGAAAACAAATTAATTTTCTACTGATTTGCTAATACACTAATTAAATGATAATTAAAAAACTAAAAACAAGAGTTGAGAAGTAGAAGGCAATGTGGAATCAAGTTCCATTCCCAAACCCTACTTATATGAAATTTTCAAATAATGGTTGCCAAAATTTTAAAAATCAATGTGGAGACAATTCATTAATCGAGGATCATTTAGAAAGTGTGGCCGGAAGAATCTCTCACTTTGAGAAAAAAATATGAGTTCAATTCAAGTGTGCGTTTTTTGTTTAAATCCAATGCATCATGTTCAAACTAATCCACCCAAATTTAATTACTATTCTAATTATTATGCAGAAGAAGAAAATCCATTAATGAACGGGAGACATTTTGTTAACTCGTTAGGAAAGACACACAAAAGCGAAATTGAATCTCAAGTATAGCTTTGCCATCTTTGAGAAAACCTTAAATTTAGATGACCGTTTGGTTTTCAATTTATTTTATTTTAAATTAGTTAATTATATACAATGAAATTTTTGTTGGGTTTATCTAATATCGATCGTGGATGATGTTGGTGAGCTATATATAGACTAAAGATAAAGCCTTATTATTTGAGCGATTAAGAGAGACTCGTGAAACTTATTGTAAATCTTTTTTGTGGGACCTATTGAGCCTAATAGTGGTATCAAAGCCGGACTAAATTTGGTGTTTGCCCACGATAATTGTGGAAGAGTCTCCTTAATAAGTTGTTTGCCTATGCCAATCGTGTAAGGAGACCGCCAATTGTGGAAGAGCCTCCTTCATGGGTTGTTTGCCCACGCCGATCGTGGAAGATCTCATTCATAGGTTGTTTGCCCACACTGATCGTGGAAGGAGACTGCCAATTGTGGAAAAGTCTCCTTCATGGGTTGTTTGCCCACATTGATTGCGGAAGAGTGATTTAAGGAGAGTTTAAGGGAGTTGCTGGGTTTGGCTTACATTGGTTGTGGATGATGTTGGTGAATTATATATAGGTTAATGAGAAAACCTTATTCTTTAAGTTAGCTTTTGGATTCAGAGAGGTACGTAAAACCTATTGTAAGTCCTTTTTGGGAGCTCGAAGGGCCCAACAAAATTTTGTTTTTTTTTCTCTTAAATAATTTAATTTAGAGTTTAAAGACTTAGGATTTACAATAATATAATTCATCCTTGTAAGAACAATACTCTATTTATCCATTTAATTATTTGTTAATGATTATTATACTTGTTATAGATCTATTTTAGTTGATTCACATCAATCTCCGTATGGCAGTTGAACATGCACATGAGCCAAAAAAAAAAAAAGTACAAGCAGTGATTAGGCATTCAGATCGAGCTTTGTTTATCAAGAAGAAACTTGTTAATATAATAATAATCACTTGCACGATATTACCAATTAATTGAGCAGCGAATGGCATTTTGGGATTTGTCTTGTTTAGTGGGTAAAAGAGTAAAAATAGTTGGTTGTTTGAATTTGGAAAACAGGCGGGAAAAGATTGTTTAGGGTTTTTACATATATAGTTTTCAAATCAAGTTGTAAATATTGTCAAAGTTTTAGACAGGAAAAAAATCCTGAGTAGGGTTTGTTCCCAACTCCGTTCTTGAGCCAGTCAGAACACTTGGTCGATCACGAGGAAAGTTATCTAATGGCAAGAGAGAAGGGCTCAGGTTTGTCTTCTTTAGCCAACGAAATGCCACCACCGGAATCATGTTCGTCTTCTCCGACGAATCACCCATGATTCTATCTTACCATATACCTTATATTCCTCTGTTTCCCCCTAAAATGGTTTATGACACAATCCATTGGCTGCACCACTAATGCTCTCATCACTCCAAGCCACTCTTCTTTGTTTTGAACTCCTTGTTGGTCTCAATTGGGCTTTCTGGCAAACAAAATGTTTCATGCAAGAATTTGGTTCGTTGTTAAAAATTTCGACTTGATTTATCTCTATATTAAAAGCTTTTAGATACTTGCCTAACCGAAAAGTACATTTTTCTTACATTTCTTATATTTTATTTCTCTTTCTCACAATAAATTTAAAACTCAGCTTCAGGTTTAGGTTTTACCCACATGTAATTTTGCTTAGTACGAGCCAATCTCAAGTTAGTTTGAGTGAGCTTGAGCTAGACCAATTTTCATAGCATGAGTATGAGACCTAGATCATATCATTAATTTCACACAACATTCCCTGCAATAAAACAATATCACATTTTGTCCACAACCATACACAAGAGCTCATCGCATCCCACTCTAGGTATATGTGTGCATGTTGCATCATTACTCTTCCATGGTCCCGACAGCATTCAGTCATCTAGATTCTCTCACCTACATATATAATATAAAAAGTCAGTAACGAGTGTTATTTGTTCAGAAATAAGTAAATAATCAATCTGGCACATGAGATATGACTCTCATGTTAAATCAAATCAATTATATATTCTTCTCCACTAAAATCACTCATAAATATACTAATTAGGAGTTGTAAGCCTTGGCTTGAACAATATCCCATTCTGATTGGTCATATGCCTCGACATTTTTAAATTATCACACGCTCCTGAAAATTAATTATCTTAAAGCCCTATGTATCCTCCATATAACTCTTGGCCTTAAGCACAGAAGCCGAGTACTCTTAAGTATATACCTATAGTACCTTTTGAATTCACAAGTCTAATCATGTGCTGCATTGTAGTACCCATAATTCTCCATACTTTTTCAGGTTTGACGAACTCAAAATGTGGAGTTGTTGAACAACCTGGTTTAACTGGCACATGCACTGCTTGTGGTATATACGAGTAGACTTTCTCCTTGTCTCATATCTCAGTGGAAAACCAAAAAAAACTATATATACATAGGTGTGGATAGGGATTTTAATATAGTAGATCCAAAGGCATCATGATTTAGATCTGAGTTTTCTAAAATAAACTCAAGAGTTCTCATCTTCGAGGGTTATTAATTTGAAAATTCGTACGACTAAATGGCTCGTGTGAAGTGGGATTAGTTAAATCCACCACTCGATGTACGCTTACTTGCCAAATCAAATCACACTAGAATGAGAGATCAAATTAAAAGCGAGTCCTAAACAGACTTAGTGGAAGCTTCAATCGTATCCACTCACCTAGACGACAAGCTTCTACTTTGTACATACACATCAAATTTAAAAGCTAACACCTACTATCTGAATGATGCATTCACACATCCTAAATGATACACTCATATCAATTCACATTATGTTTTTTTAAAATACATTGCAGTTAATTAGCAACTTCTACTTAATTTACCTAATTAGTTTATTACCATTTATTTCATATCATTCAAATCATGTAATTTATTTATTTTTATAATCGAAATAATTAATCATGTCAATCAATCAAATCTTAACATATCATATTAATAATTATCAATTTTAAATAATTAGGTTGAAAGTAATTAGATCTCGTGTCGTCGATTTCGACGACATTAGGGTTTGGTCGCACATTTCTGGACTCAAATTCGGCACTAGCTATGTCCAAAGTTTGATCGGGTTTGACGGGAGGAAATTGATGAAAAATTGGCAATTTCCTGTAAATGTCACCAAATTATATTTTTCGGCAGTTTTTGGCTACTTTTCGGCAGTGTGGTTGGGGCTGTGGGTCAGCACTGGTTGCCAGCACAATGGGGGTGAGGGCAACGGTTGCCAGCACAATGGGGGTGAGGGCAACGGTTGCCAGCGCAATAGGGGCGAGGGCAACGGTTGCCATCGGCGACCTTGGATCGGTTGGAGACGATCGAGCTTTTACAATCAACCCTTGGACCGGTCTCAGCGGTTAGTGCATAGTCGAGGGAGAGACGTCTCAGTTGATGGGGCGACGATGGCGGCACAACGATGAAGGAGTGGCACGGTAGGTGGCGGTGTCAGTGTTGGGAGCATGATGCATTCTGGTGGCTTTGTCGGGTCGTGGCAGCCGGGCGACGACTGGGATGGTTGGGAACGACTCAGTAAGACTCTGACGAAGCTTGGCAGCATTAATCGGTGGAGAGAGGTGAGAGTGGGGAAACGTTGGGGCAAAGGTTTGGTGGCAATCTCGTAATTAAAAGTTCACTCGACTCTGACTTTAACTCAAGTCAAAATAATAACTAACTCCTAAAAAATTCTAAAAAAATCTAAAAAATATAAAAAATACCATAAAATATAATACAATCAATAACTTCAAAATGATATGTTCTATAACTAATAATCCACCCAAACCACTATATAACGAGTCTTAATGAATTATTTAACCTAAAAAAAATTCTAAGACCATATATATATATATATATAT